>JAJIBD010027128.1:0-116830 GCA_021461705.1 Cryptotis parvus | reverse complement strand
GGAAAGGCTCTCATCCACTCTCCAGAACCCCTTGGATGGTGGAGAAGTTTGCTAAGATACACAGAATATATCCAGATGGCAGGAAACTATCACTGAGAAGTAGGTGTTGATAGACTTCACTTGGAAGCCTCTTCCCCAGGTGGTGGGAAAACTCAGTGGGCAGCCAGCACCGCTGGAGTCTCTCCTATCCATTGGCAGTAATGCTATCTGCCATGCCATAGATCAAGAAAACACAGCTGCATACACATGAGAGAGAAGTCCTTCCCTCTTATGCTGTCTCTCCCATTCTGTCTAACTCAAGGACTAACATTGCACCATCTGATGAAAGAATGTTCCAGGCTCTCTCCTGAAGCACAAACTGAGCAAAGAGCAATGGTTTTGGAGCTGAGTCAATAACTGGCAAAGGTTAAAAGTGGAGGGGAAAAAAGTAGTACAAGCTGGGAAAAATGTTCTGAATTCACCAAGATAACTGGACTGTCACAGTCCAATGTCATTGCCAAGGAGTATGAATATGTGATGGTTTAAAGTCACGAGTACAGGTCATTAGTTTTGCTTTTTAAGTATGTACCAGAAAGATCTAAGGATACAATGCCCACCAAGTTTTTTGCAGACACCAACTGCTTTTTTTTTTAATCTAGCATCATGGTTTACTATACTGTTACTGTTACTTCCTATTTGCCCCAGCAAATTTTTTCTAAGACTAAAGACACAGACACCGGTTCTGTGCTAGTGTTTTGTGTCTGTAACCAGTCACTCCCCAAGCACAAGCTGGAACTAAGCAAAGGGAGGTTTGAAGGAAGCATTAGCTATGTAAGCATACAAAACCAATGTAAATAATTCAAATTCTCATTAACTATTTCTATGAATTGCGCTGCTGAATTGACCAACAAATTTAGTAAAAAAAAAAACCAATTGCTAGTACAATTTGACTCTTTTTGGGAGTGAGAGTTCTACCAAGCAGTGAGAGGCAATCAGGAGATGCCAAAGATCACACCTGGTGAAAAGAGGAAGCCTCAGTTTCTCCTTGCCAAAGAGAGAGAAAGCCACAGTATCTTTTTCTTCCCCCTCTCCCCAAAAGCCACAGTTTCTTCAGATGTCCCCTCCTCCCCCAGCAACCTCACACACATTCCACCCCCAAAATCTGTCTCAGCATTCCCAGGGCTTCCCAGGAACATAAAACTCTTCCCTGCAGTCTAGGCAGACAGTGAAACTAAGATAATGGCAACCATGGAGTCTGGGCTGACAGGGAAACTAAGTAATTGGCTATTAGGCCTGGGAAATTTGTTTCCCCTCCCCAGTGAAGAAGGAAGCCACGTTTTCCGCTTGCCATCTTTCCCCCCTGACCTGACACATTTCATTTGCCAAAGTCTACTGCCCGAGAGTAGACTTAGAGATTTCAGGACCATAAAACTCCTGACCTGGAGCCTAGGCCGGCAGGGAGACTAAGATAAGGGGGCAAAATAACCAGAAAGATTTAGACCAGCTAGACAGCGTTGTGAGTTTCTGGCACCTTCTATAAACACTTTCCACCCGGTAAGGATGATCTGAGCCCTTAAAAGAGCCTAACACAAAACTTCTTACTTTAACTTAGTCCTTATACTAAGTTTCTCCCACCAGAGGAGTTTCTTTTCTCTCTCTCTCCTACCTTTCAATAAACTTTCCTACTGTCCAACTCTGAGTCTGGACATCTTTATTATTCAGTATTTTCTATGAGAATTGCGAACAAACACAGAGACCCGCTGCTGCTTCTGCGTCACCTGCATCACTGGTGTTTGTGCATTTCCATAAGCTGCTTCCCTAGCCCAGCTCGGGCAATTGATGTAGGCTTTTCAGATCATGTATAATGGATTTGCTGAGAGACTCTGGAAAATCTTCTCTAGCTGAGAATGTTTAAGAAAGAATTGTGTCAAGTGGACTCTCAAAGGATTTAATTAAGGTGTAACCATGCCATTTCCCCTTTAAGGGCTGAGCTGGGGTGCACACAGCCAGGCCCGGGGGTCCTGAGGAAGATTCTGAAGCTGAATGAACTCTGGAGAGGCTGTTTGTGAGCTCCATCTAGGGATAATATTCTTTCTCTCACCTGCAGCCCATTTTAGTTTGTTTGAGTGAGGGGGCTCCTATGTGGTGCTCAGTAGGCCTGCTGCCACCCCAGTAATTCTCAGTCATCAGGGCTGTCCATTCAAGGAATGCAGAGTTGTCCTGTTGGGGATTACCCAGGCTGGATGGAGAGAGGGGAAAAGTTGCTCCAAAGCCACACCTAGTGATGCTTGGAGGTGGAAAGTGGGGACGTCATTTACTAACCAGGATCCAACCAGAGTTGGCTGCGTTCAGGGCAAGTGCCTTAGCCTCTGGAGTGTTTCTCCACCCCATGAGTGGAGCCTCTTGTTGCTGAACAAAAACAGTCAATCTACCCTGGGCTTGACTTTGTATTCAATCTAGAGAGAGATTTACATAGGACATTTCTAAGCTAGCCAGAACCTATATCTGTGAGATTATTACAGAGAACTAAAAAAGGGGGCCATGATGTTAAATCACAAGAGATATTCGAAAAAAGGGCTACACAGAGTGCATTTGATGCCCTGGGGTCAACCCATGAAGAAGGCAACACTGACCACTGAATATTTGAATATTGTATTTTACTATGTGGTGGAGAAAACATTGGACAATAGCAGGAAATGACATAAAAGCCATAAAGATGGAAATCCTAGATTTCAGTTCTGATATCTGAGCTCAGTTCTGTGACTTGAGACACAGCCCTCACTAAAGCCCAATCACTGATTCCTAAGTGATAATAACAGTGTAAAACAATTTTTTAAACTATTTTTCCACATAGAAAAAAGACAGTGGAAGCATGAAAGATCTTTATTATTGCTTTATTATTATTAGAAAAATTATTATGCCTTTATTATTATTAGAAGAATATACTTCATAAGACCTATGGTTCATTAGAATCGGTCCCTGGCCATACCTACAAAGAGTCACCCTAAATGCACCTTTAAATGTCAAGAATTTCATTTCAATACATTTGAAAGGAAAACTACCTTCAGCTGTGCCAAGGAGAGAGAATAAAGGCAACAACTAGGAAACAAAGCCACACCCCAGGCTCCTAGATTTTTCTTTGTTTGCTTTTTTGTTTTAACCCTCAAGAAGGCAGAGAGTCCTTTAAAACTAGAAAGAACCATGCCAAGAGACCAGGTTTCTATGGCAGACAACAGCTGAGTCCAGGATGAGTTGAGGGCTCTATTTTTAGTTTTTAGCTAAAGAATAAAAACCAGACCTTCCTGTGGGAATCATCTACACTGAGTCATACAACACCATGAGGACAAAAAAAAAGGTTCTATTACCCAAAGTACCTATGAAATAGAGAAACTATGGACACCCCAACTGGCTTCCAGAGAACTCTGGTGCATACACTGAGAGATAAGCACATCATGGAGAATCAGGGCCAATTGAGAAATCATCAGACCTTGCTATTCAATGGGAAAAGAGAGAGAAGTCTTACAGTACTCCATGTGAAATAGAAATTAAACTTTCAATTCCAGGTTAGAGAGAAAGCAACTGGCAGCTCTGCAATTGTGTCTGAATATTTGAGCCAATCTGGTCTCATGAACGTTTCCAATTTTCTAGGTGACCTCCAATACTGAGTTACTCTAAGAATGTACAGAATCCAAAACTAAAGGCTTCATTCTATGTGGGTGGTGGTCAGTGGTTGCCAAAAATTGGTTCATAGATCAGCGTTAGTCTACAGGAATAGAAAGATTGAAGGAAGTTGAGAGATACCAAAGGAAAAACAAATTAGGGAGATGGGTCCAGAATACCCCAAACTGGAGGTCCTGTTGGGGAGGGTCTTGATTTTTGAATCAGGAGAAAGAGTACATTCCAAGAACTGCAGATTAGCGTAGTGATTAGCGTAAATCAGAGATTTAGTGCAGAAAGGAGTCTAGAGATCGATCTATCTAATCAAATCAATTCACTTTAGGGATAAAAGAGGATGAACTTGAGGATGGTTCTGGCCAAATTAGTGATAAAATACTGGATCGGCTACATGCCAAGGCTAGAACCTGGATCTCCTGAGCTCTGTCAGGGGATCTGTCTACTTCGTTAGCACTGAGAATCTTCTTAGGAAGAATTCTAGAATCGATTACTAAACGGATGGCTTAGAAGCATTTTTAAAGGAAAGTAGTCATTAACAACCAGCAGGGGTTCAGTAAGAACAAGTAAGTCATACAAACTCATTTCATTTCCTTTTAGGTTCAGTTTCAAACAAATGTACACATTATGGTGGTATGGTAAAATAAGGGAATAGTCCTACAGAATTAAGGTGAGCTATATTTTCCCAGCTCAAGATCATAGCCAACTAATTTTTGGTTTATATTTTTCCTCTCCTTGTTTACCTGCCCTTTGCTGTTTTTATAATTCACTAATACTTTCCTGGAGTCATCCATTTAGAATGCATATTCATTCTCTTATTTGGGGGGTGAATGTGGTGAGTTGGAGCTACACCTGATGGCGACTGGGGACACCCAAGATCTGTACTTGGGGGTTACTCTACAAAATCCATATGATCTTCTTGTGCCAGGGATGGAACAGAGATTGGTATGTGTACCTTAAAGCAAGTCTCAACCCCTGTGAGATTTTCTGGTCTTACATTCTTTCTTTAATAACCTCTGTAGAGTTGGTGTCCTTTACCCTCCCCAAATAGGAATAATAAGAAAATTAAAATTGAATAAATTGTTTTGTGAATGATAACTGAAACATGAGAAGAGCTATATAGCAATAGCAGAGAAAGATGGTAGGAACTTTAGATTCACCTATTGGTTTATCTTTTACTATTTGGAAGATACTATGTCTTCCCAAAGATTAAGAGTTTCAGGAAGGAAGGATGTTATCATGGTCAAGAATGCATGCAGAAATGACTATCTCTCACTTTGTGATAAAAACAAATTATTAGACCTTCCCACATATTGTCAGGGCATGTATTTTTCAGATGATAAGAGGGAGGCAGATGAACTTTGAAAGACTTGAAAAATTTAAATGGGATAGGGGTTGTAATCTATATTAGACTTTGTTAGGTTTCTTTTAGAATGAACATGTTTTAGAATGAACATATCTTTTAGAATGAACATTGCTCATACCAGTATGGCAGGAAAAGTTTAAGATTTCCAAATTTTTGTAGATTAGGAATACTAACCCTACAATGTCTATAGAATGCATAGTACAACTTGCTTGTTGAAGACTTCCATGTTTTATTTTGTTTTTTTTTGCTTTTTGAGTCACACCGGCAATGCTCAGGCATTACTCCTAGTGCTGTACCCAGGAATTTCTCCTGGGGTGCTCATGGGACCATATGGAATGCCAAAAATCCAACTCAGGTCAGCCGCCTGCAAAGCAAACACCCTACCCACTGTGCTGTCGCTCTGGCCCCTGTTTTTTTAATCAAACATTGCAACCAGATTTCAGAACATAGTGGACATAGTGTATTTTGGTTTATGGTTCTAACATTTTCTGGAAGTGGACTATTATGTTTTAGTTTTGACTCTCTAGAATTAGTAGAAGACCTGGACAAATATATATATGTATAATGTATATGTGTATATATGTATTTGTGTGTATACATGCACATATATATACATACATACATACATATATATACTGATATATATATTATATATAATATTGTCCCTCCCTCTTGTCTTAAGCATCGACGTCAAGATAATACAAGCAAAGGGTATATGTTTGAGAGAGAGAGAGACTAAGATCCCTTCCTATTTCCATGCATCCATAGCTGAGCACCCTCATTGGTGCTTTACATTCTCCCAAACCCCTGTTGCCAGGCAGGAAGAATTCTGGTTAATGGGATACCTGAGCTAATATATATATATATATATATAAAAAATATATATATATATATATATGAGCTGCATACAAAATGAATGCCCTACCTGTTGGACCAGCTCTCCAGACCCAGTATGTATATATATATATATATATACACATATATATATATGAAATATATATATATATAGAAAGGGGGATATACACGTGTATATATATACTATATACATACTGGGTATGTATATACTATATATATATGTATGTATATATACATATATACATGTATATATATGTATGTATATATATATATATATATATACATACTGGGTCTGGAGGCTGGTCCAACAGGTAGGGCATTCATCTTGTATGCAGCTCATCAGGCTTCAATTCCCAGCACCACATGTGGTCTCCCAAGCACTGCCAGGAGTGATCCCTGAGCACAGTCAGGAGTAGAGCCTGAGCACTGTTGGGTGTGGCCCCCAAACCATAAACATATGTGAATATATCCTTTTTTTAAAAATCAGATTTGTGGCCAAAATTTTAGGGCTTAACTTTCTAATAATGTTGTACAAAAAAGATAAAACCCAGGGTGAACTGGTTCTCACTACTGGAGGGGTGGTAAAATAGAGATTAAAGAAAGCTTGGTGGAGACAGTCAAGAAGATTTATGCATTCATAAGACCATGAAAAGAACAGTCTTTAAAAATTCTATTTTTGTGGTTCAATTGTTCTATAAATAAAGGTCCACAAAGATATATAAAAATAGATATGTACATATATAAACAATTAGGAAATGTTTGTCTCTTTGTTTTTTTTTTATTACTTTCCTCTCAGTTTTGCCTGTCCAAGGTGACACATACCATATGTTCAATATGTTCAATCCTGGGTGAGTAATTCAGAGACCAGCAGACAAAGGGAAGCCTCTAGGTTAAAAAGGTGAGAGTGAGTCACACAGGAATGTAAAAATTATATTTGCAGAACAATGAATTACATCCCATAGGAAAAATGATCTGTTTATTCTCTAATACCCTTGTTGAGAGGAAACATTATCTAAGGGCAGAAACTGGGCTTAAAATATAAATCAAATGACCATGATGCTTTCAGATTATTTAAAAGTGTAAATGTCTAAGGTGCTTTCAAACAAACATATAGCAAAGGAGCTCCCTTCCTGCCTCCTGGATCACTGTAAAAGGGTTCTTCTTTTTATAAAGAAATCTAGGGGTGTGTGGCTTCATAGATGCTAAGAAGCCTATTTGTCGATCCTCAAATAGTCCAAACCCCTTCTCCCAGACAGACCTCAGAGTCACCAAGAGACTAGTTGATGCTTATAATATAATATTGTCCCTCCCTCTTGTCTTAAGCATCGACGTCAAGATAATACAAGCAAAGGGTATCCATTTAACTTTAGATCTTGAGCCTATAGAAATGAAGGTAAATCACAGCATGGTATAGAGGAGCAGTGGACTAGGGGATGAGAGAGAGAGAGAGAGAGAGAGAGAGAGAATAAGGTCCCTTCCCTATTTCCATGCATCCATAGCTGAGCACCCTCATTGGTGATTTACATTCTCCCAAACCCCTGTTGCCAGGCAGGAAGAATTCTGCTTAATGGGATACCTGAACTAATACTCAAAGAGTAAAAAGAATCCAGTTACAGGAAGAAATTAGTTGATGCTTTGGCAGGTGCAAAGAACCTGAGGAGGGCAATTTGGGGCAGTGCTTTGAGGAGCAAGACAACAGATGGGGCTATGAGAGGGTGGTGCGGGACAGCTCAGGGAGAGCAGACAGCCAGGTCACTTGGGGCCTGTGCTTTGTCCTTGGGTATCTGGGATTTGTCCAAGCACTCTGAGGAGTAATGTGGGGTTGTTTTTCTTCCTTTTTCATTCCCTCCCCTTCCTTGCCACTGTTTTAGTGCAAAGGCTCACTCCCTGGGCTGTGATATTTGGACATTGTGGGGCTGCTCACTGTCAGTCACATGTTATGGGTTATTGGGTTTTGGTGCTCACCTACATGTGCTCCTGGGTCACTCTTCCTGCTTTGCAGCACTCACATCTTCCTTTCCTGGCTCTCTGGAGATCACCCACATTAGCTGCTGTGTTCACATGCCCCGGCGATGTACTGGAGATCACACAGTTGCAGCACTGGGGGGTCCCAGACAAGTTACTAGGAAGCAATCCTACTTGTTGCATATCGGTGATACCTGGGTTTGGTGACATCGTGCTTGCCAGGAAGCACTTTTAGCCACTGAGCCATAACCCAGGTCCTGTAGTAAAGTTTCTTTTTTTTTAAGCAAGACAAATATATGCAGTGAGCTATTGGAGGTGGTGTGGGGATTGGGGGTTTGGATGACAGAGGAGCTCAATTCAGGGGTTACTCACAGCAGTGCTTAGGGAACAACTTGCAGTGCTGGGGATTGAGCCAAGTTCAGCTACGTGCAAGGCAAGTGTTGGGGCCCGTGTACTGCCTCTCTAACCCAAGTTATGTGATTTTATAGTTGTTCTAGAGAGAATAGGTTGTAACAGCAGGAATAAAGTAGAAAAAACAAGCCTGGTGGCAAACGTTGTCCAGGTAAGAATGAAAAGTTTCGAGCTGAGCAGGTAAGAGAAGGAGCTGATCTGATGCACAGCAAATGGCTGGGGTGTTATTATATGAATAATCTAATGAAGAAGACTATATTATAAGAAATCTGAGTATTTCTACAAATGTGGGGCACTGGAATTTAGTAGTATAGATAGAGCTGTGTGCTTGGTTTTCCTCTGGTAAACATACTTGCCAAATTTATTCTTGAATATAAGGAGGGAAAGTTTAACATTCATACACTTACCCAACTGACAACAGAGGGAATTTAATGAGTCCTTTTTGGGGGATGGGACAAAAATAATTATCAACAATAATTATTGTCCCAAGTGCTTTGCACTAGAACCCATCCAATACCGTTGTGACTGTGCTGCTCCTTTGGAGAAAGAGCTGCCATTATAAACATGGAATCATCTTCAAGTTTTCAGTTCCATGATTGCCCCATGATGGTTCTATGACTGATTTCTGTAAGGGGAATTGGTACCTCCCTTGCCAGGAAGTCACTTTTTTTTAGTGAAGCGCTGAAACTTGCAAATGATGCATCCATGAAACCAAAATGCCCAAGAAGTTCTCAGTTATGTTCCCTCTATGTGTTGCTGTCTTGCCTCTGTCCTCTATCTCTCTGTCTCTTCCCCCACCCCCACCCCACACCCTCTCCAGGGCTTCTCACTTGCAAAGCAAGTGATTTACCATGTGAGCTATATCACCAACCCAAGCAACTTAGGAAAACACCTCACTGAAAAGTCATCAACATGATATTAAAGTTTTAAATCAAGTGTTTTATTTAGATAAAAAATTTTTATCTTTGACTATAAGGTTGATTTTTATTTAGACACAGCCAAAACCACTGCTCCATAAAGAACCTAGGACTACCCTGATTCTGAAAGATGCTAAAAAAAAACTCAGTTCTATTTCCAAGACTGCTATAGAACAAAAATAAATCATCAGCAGTCTGTACATTCATTTATACATACATACTGTACCTTCTCGAACTGAAAATATTCACACAACAGATTGAATCCAATATGCTTTCCCTGAAGATGTTATTCTGCAAAGCAGAAGTGCTATTACCTAAAATAAAAGATAAAGAAAATTAATTGTGGTGATTCCATTGCCTACACCATTGTGTTCCAGTGAATCGCTGATGATTCACTTGACCTCTTCAATCATAGTGATCCAACTAAGAATTTCAGTTTAATTTGATAGTATGTGATAAAATCCCTTTTGTTTTGTGCAAGTCACATTCATGAGTCAGAAATTAACTACTTGGGAAAGGTGTCTTAGTGATTGTTAGGGATCAATATTTACTTTCAGATATTATAAAGGAGAAAACAGATACTAGTATGGGTGGATGTTATAGAATCCATTCGAACTTGCTCTGATTTTTTTCTAATAAAACAAGAAAAAAATTATTTTTAAAACATTTTAATTGTAGTTTGGGTAATGTGTTTACAGTACTGTTAATATTTATGGTTTTATGTATAAAGTTACTATACCTTCACACCTGTTTTTCAGTTAGAAGAGATTTTATTAATTGCTAAAACATTAGTAATTTTACTGTTTTTGAAAGCATTTAAGCAATAAGGCTATAAAACAAAAGAAATATTCCATACATTTCACATGCCTTTAATCTTCAATGTATGCAACTTTCACCTAATAACATTCTAAAACAAGAAAAGATATACTCACAAAAAAATATTTCTGATTATTCATAACAAAATATAAAAAAGAACCTTTATGTCTTACAATAAGAAAATAATTAAATTATGGAGAATTCTTTTAATTGTTTTAAAAATGGATTTTTGAAAGCTACCTAACAACATGAATAATGCTAAGGATATGATGTTATACAATGATTCACACATTTTAATTGCTTGACTTCAGTGAAACTCAAAAAGGAAATATCCTTATTGGTAAAACTAATTGTCTAAAATGGATTAGAGCTTTCACCAAAGAGATAACAGAAGATACTGATTTAAAAAAATAAAACAGTTTGATCTTGCACTGGAGAAAGTGTGATTATTTGGTCAATATCAACACTTGATTTATTTTTCAAGCCACAAAACCTATGGAACTAAATGGCTACCAAGCTCCTCCAGAGACCAAACAATGGCACCAGGAATAACCCTGAAAGGACCATAGGAGTTGAAGAGACTGAGTGGCAAGTGGGCATTGGCAACCTTTCTGGCCTAGAATAAAGATTCTCTGTCTGTCAGAGAACTTGGGAACGGGCTGAAAATCATATAGAAACCACTCACCTCCACTTTCATGGTGTCGGTTGATAAAGACGAATAGAAAATTAGACCTTGGTAAAGGCAGCTTTATGTGTTCTTCCACATTCCTTGTTTTTGGCCCACTGAGATATGTATAGCATCAGGGCACACATTCGACAACCCAGCCCAAGGCTGACTCCAAGAGCTGTCTCCTAGAGTGTCCATGCCTGGACTTTACCATAATTGCTGTGAAAAGTCCCCAGAAACTGACACCAAGAAACAAAGATGGTGTGTCCAGAAGGCTTTCATGGCCAGTGGGAATGTGTTAGTAATCAGTACTTGAGAACCTCAGGCGTGTTCCCACACAATGGATTGTTTTTCTCTGCTGACCATTCATAGGTATAACCTACCGCTAAACCTTGAAGATGACCTGGACTTTGTACAGTTCCTCACCACATTTCAGTGTGCCCTAGGCCGAGATTCTTCTTAGATTTTTCTGTTGGGAATATGCCCCATCATGATGGAAGCATTGTTTCAGAGTGTTGTCTCCAAATCCCTCATTTCTGTCTGTCCAGTCCTCTGAGAAACTTCATCAGTAAGAAAAACACCCAGGGCCTCCACACATTCAGTTTATCTCTGCAGGTCTCTTGTTATTATGGTATTCCCTCAAGGTTTTTTGAAAATGATAGAAAAATTCACATTTCTCACATCTGAAGAAAATTTGCTGGCCACACCTGGCAGGGCTCAGGGCTTGTTCTTGGTTATGTGCTCAAGGGTTTACTCGCTATGGTGCTCCAGAGGACCATGTGCGGTGCCAGGGATGCAACCAGAGTCGGTCATGCATAAAGGCAAATCTCTTAAATATGTCTCCTGTCCCAGAAGTGATTTCAGCTAATATTTATTTTTGTACTTGTTCATGGGGAGGTATTTTTCCACTTTTAAAAATTAGTCATTGGTTTACTATAGATTTTCATGGCTCTAATTTAACACTGCTATATGTTTCTAGAACTCAGCATAGCCACCACCAAAATGACCACTCTACCTGATTCTTACACCCACTGACTCCCTTTTCCCTCTGATATTCCCCATAGTTTTCATCCAGTATAGGTTATAGGAATACTTTCTTTCTTTTTTTTTTTTTTTTGCTTTTTTGGGTCACACCTGGCGATGCTCAGGAGGTTACTCCTGGCTCTGCACTCAGGAATCACTCCTGGCGGTGCTCGGTGGACCATATGGGATATGGGATGCGGGGGATAGAACCCAGGCCGGCACAGCGCCGGCCGTGCAAAAGGCAAGCGCCCCTACCCACTGGGCTATCGCTCCAGCCCCGGGGAATACTTTCATTTATTTGGTGGAGGGCGGGAAGATGTGGGCTATATCTGCCTGTGTTCAGGGAAACTCCTGGCTATGTGCTCTGGGAATCACTCCTGAAAGTGCTGGGATAATAGTTCCATATGTGGGCCCAGGGTTGAACCAAAGTTGGGCTCATGCAAAGCAAGTCCCTTATCCTCTGTGCTGTCTCTTCAACCCATAGAAAACTTTTTGGGGGGCATGGTGGTTTTCAGGGCTTACTCATAGTTCTGTGTTCAGGGATCATTCCTTGGGTGCTTGGGGTACCACTCCAGGTGCTTGGAACTGAAGCTGGCTCAGGTGTGAGCAAAGCAAGCATCTTACCGGCTTTACTACTCTCCAGCCCTCGTTTTGTTTTTTCACCATTTGCTTTGCTTTTACAACTGTATTGAGGCACAGTTGATATAAATAAACTTCCCATATTTACAGGGCACCACATATTGAGCTTTGAGTTCATAAATTCCCAAAACTCCATCAGAAAAAAAAAGTTGGGAACTTTTTTTTTTCTTTTTTGGGGATTGGGTAGGATGGTTTGAGCTACACTTGGCAGTGCTCAGAGGTTATTGGTGGTGTTGTGCTCAGGAGTTCTCCCTGCTGGTGCTTGGAAGACCATATGTGGTGCTGGAGATTTGAACCAGAATGTGCTGCATGCAGGCAAATGCCTTAACCTGGTACTCTTTATGCTCAAGTCAACTTTGTCAGCCTTCAAAGTTGCACTGATCACTTTTATTGTCATTGTTTTTTATCTGCTTGTTTCCACTATGTATAAAACTATATTTGAAAATCAAGTTCACTTTCTATTGTGACAATTACTTTAAATTATGACTGATGTGTCTATTTCTTTAATAAATGTCAGATGCAGAAGACAGGCTGCACATTTGGGGGGATAGCGCTGTATGGACAGTCTGTCATCTCTCCCCTTCCAATAGAGAAGAGGTGACAATTTGAAGGGGCATAGGTTCATTTTCGAATGAGGAAACTGCCTAAGAAAAACAAATCCTCACATACTACGGCAGAAGCCAATCATGATCAAAGTATAGATGGGGGTGGGGGCTGAGGACAGAATGAAGAGAATAAAAGAAAGGAGAATGGAGGAAAAGGAATGTTAAGAATAATGGGGTTAGGGGAGAGAGAAAACATTGCAGCTCGGCTTTTGGTGATGTTTTGGTAAAGAAACCAAAGATTTTGACATGGTTGATCCATAAATGGCTAAAGGTCAGCAGGCACGTGGAGCTGACTGGGCAGAAACAAGCCTCTTCCAGAGCTACTGCCATTATCACCAGAGCTGGAGGCAGCTTTCCCTGCTTAGGCAAAAAGCAGCTACTTATGTCAACACCAATGAGTTTGAACCTGCAGTGCTTTTTTGACAGCTGACTATGGTTCAATGGTGCATTTTCTTCGATGCAGCAGTTTCCAATCAGAATAGCAATCCATCTGCTGCACGAATCTTGACTTATTGATAAAAATGAATTCACAGGGGAAAAAACTGTGAGAACATGATGAACTTCGCAGCCTCCCGCCCCTTCACTTCCCTAGAAAAGGAGCTGAACAGTTATGATGCCATCAAGACAGCCGCCACCTTCCGGTCTTCACTTCCACAGTTCCATAACATCAGATGTCAAATCAAGCTACTGTAGTGAACTCATCATGATTGTCATTATATACAAAGAAACTTATTTCTTAATCTATATGTATCATATTAATTCTTAACTGTTCATTTACTGACTTCAAATGTGTGGTGAGCGTGGTGACCATGTCAACATATAGATATTCTTCCTCCCTTAGGTTCCTTGCAACAAATTGGAGGCATGATTTGTAGCTTTTTACTCTGTCACATTGAAGAAGTTGCCTTTTCTTGGTTTCCAACATATTATACATGAATGATATTAGAATATTGTATAATATAATAATAATTGAATAATGATATTCCTCTGTCAAATGATTTTTTTCATACACTAAGATATTCAAAAGCATTATTCCACCTTAAAAAATTATAGTAAATTACATTTTTTTCTTGCTTTTTGGGTCATACTCAGCAATATTCAGCAGTAACTCCTGGTTCTACACTTAGGAATTACTCCTGGTGGTAGTGCTCAGCGGACCATATGGGATGCCAGGGATTGAACACAGATCAGCCATGTGCAAGGCAAATGCCCTACCTGTTGTTCTATTCTCCAGCCCCTGATTTATAAAAATAAACTTTACTTGTAGGGCCATGACTCACATTACCATTAATAATAGGGCTTCATGCATACAGCATTCCAACACCATTGTTCCATTGTCTCTTCCCACCCACCCTCCAACCTTGGTAATCTCAGTTCTGTAGATCAACTCTCAGGTTCTGTTGTCTTTGACTATTTTAAATTTCCTTCTTCCACTGATTGTTGAGCACTAAATGACATGCTTATTCTGGACTAAATTGCACTTGGTTCTGATGATGTTATCCTCTTGATAGTGGGGAGTCAAGATATCCAAAGTAGTATCCAAAGTAGTGCTGGGAATCAAGGGTCACCCCCACCATCTCCTACTTTGATGTGAATATTATGGTTCAGAGTGGTTGGCAGGTGATTCTATTTTTAATTTTTAAAGACATTTTCTACTGCTTTTCATAAAAACTGCAACAATCTTATTTTCACCAGTGATTTTTAAATGTCCTATTTTCAACAAATCTTCAACACATATTTCTTGTCTTTTGGATAATAGCCATTCTCACAGGTGTGAAGTAATATCTCCCTGTTATTTTTATTTGCATTTCACTAATGAGTAGAGATGATGAAAATCTTTTCATGGGACCATTGTCCATCTGTATATCTTGCAGAGAGATGCATCTATGCAGATCTTATAATTTTTGTTGTCCGTGTGTTTTCACTGAGTTTTATTAGGTCATACATATTTTGAATATTAAATTCTTACCTAATGTATGATGAGCAAATATCCCATTCAGTAGACTACTTTTTTGTTTAATACAAGCTCCCATTCAATGCAGTAACCTTTTAGTATGATGTGGTCTTGTTTGTTTATTTTTGCTTTTAATTCCCTTGCTATTGAAGACAAATCACCTATATTTTTATCTTCTTTTTTATTGGTTCAGGTTTTACTTCCTAATCCATTTTGAATTAATTTTGTGTGTGATGTTAGCGACCTAATTTGATTCCTTTATGCATTGTCCAAGTTTGCAAGCATCATATATTGAAGTGACTCTCCCTTTAGATATATTAATAATTGTTTTCTATTGATCTCTTTATCATTACACAATGTTTATCTTTGTCTCTTGCTATCCTTTTTGGCTGGAAGTCTATTTTGTACAAATATAGTGGTTCCTGCCCTTTTAAAAGTTTTATTGAAGTACTGACTTCAGTGTCTTCACCTTATTTCTGTGTTGGTCTTTCTGAGATTCTTATAAACAAAAACACAATTAGATTTCATGGTGTTTTTTGTTTTTGTTTTCCTCTGTTTATTTTGAACATGGGCTCTGGGCTCAGGAATTACTGTTGGCTGGGCTCAAGGGACCATGTAGGGTGCCAGAAATAGTGCATCTCTCCAGCCCCATGAAGTTTGGTTTTTTAATCTAGCCAGTAATTCTGTGCCTTTTCATGAATTTGGTCATTTACATTCACTGTGTCACCGTCTTCCCATTCATCATCGATTTGCTCGAGCGGGCACTAGTAACATCTTCATATGTCCGATCTCATGCAGAGTAGAGCCCAAGGGCACCTGCTTGCTCCAGGAACATAAAGAGCCTCAAACCATTCCATCAGGTCATGGGAATGAGATCTATAATTGTTACTGGTATTTGGCATATCAAATACAACACGGGTAGCTTGCCAGGCTCTGCTGTGCGGGTAGCATACTCATCTCTAAATCCAGGATATATCGATGAACCGGGCTGCCGCAAGGGGCTGTGGGAGCCGGGCTGTGATAGGCTGGTCTGCTGGGTGGAATTCTGACAAGGGTAAAGTCCGGGATGTGGAAAATGGAGGCCCTCATGGAGTGGGGGGTCGTCTGGCTTTTGTGAGGCTCTGCTGAGTTGGTCTTGGTGGACATGATGAACTCAGATAGTCTCTCACCCTGTTCGTTCCCATTCTAGGCCATGGGGTCCCGATGTGGAGTTCTTCAGCCGATCTTCTCGGTCCTATCTTGGCATTAAAATCACCGACTATGATCTTGTAGAAGGTGTGATCTTTTTATAGAACTCCCCCAATTCCATGTAGAATTTCTCAATTTCATCTTCTTTGTATGTGGATGTTGGTGCATAGACAATGAAGATAGAAATTGCTGGCAGTGGCCACATCTCCTCAAGTGTAATCGTCCTATTCGGTTTGTTAGGCATTCAAATGAATCAATGTTGACAGCCATGTTCGTGTTGACAAGGACACCAATGCCACCGACGCCTCTGTCATCACATGTTCCAAGGAACAATTCTTCTCCGGTGTCAAATACAGCATGATGCGACTGACGCCTCGCGCTCTCAGTCAGACCAATGATGTCGTACTTGATCTTTTCTTGCTTGCAGCATCAGATCCTCAATATATGCTTCCGCTGCCAGTGTACGTGCATTGAAAGTACAGACAGTCATTTTAGTCCTTCTTCGCTTTGGCAGCCTAGGACAGCCGTGAAATTTTATCAGGCACTGCTTGTTTGCCTTTCTTACTGCTGCCGTATTAAGGGCTCTTTCGGGTCAGGAAAATAAACATTTTTGTTACTGGGTTTGGCATATCGAACACGCATGGGACAGCTTGCCAGGCTCTGCCATGCGGGCACTATATTCTCATTGCTTTGTGGGGCTCTCTCAGAGGGGTGGGTAGAATATTTGTGGTAGTTTGGGGGTAACTTGGGCGGCAGCGGCCGCATAACGGGAAAGCTGGTTTCTGCTCTGCTGGGTGTACCTGTGTCTGAGGCTCAAGCATTCCTGGGTTTGAAATACTCTCCTCTGAAGGGCGGGTCTCTGCAGGGCGGGTCCTTGTAGGCTGGGTTTCTGACAAGCTGGGCTGGAGACTGGATTAATCTGTGGGCTGAGAGAGAGTGATAAATATGCTGGGGGAGATCTTACCAGCTGCAGAGTGTGGATTGTGACACAGATCGCTGCCAGCAAGGTGTGGGAGTTTCTCTGGCCTCCCTCCGAGGCTCCATCGGGATGGTGGACTCAGGTCCGAGTTGCTCTCGTGGTCCATGGAGTGCAGGGGGTTCAACGGGGAAAGCTGGTTTCTTCTCTGCTGGGTGTACCTGTGTACACCTGTATACCTTGCAGCAAAGGCTGAATGCGTCGGAGGGCGCCCCCTTGAAGCCAGCTTGGCGGTGGGGCCATTCATTCGCGACTCCCAAAGCGATGATAAAAGGCAGCGCATCTTTAAGTATATTTAATATGTTGTAACCATTTTATCCTGGTCTGTAATGTTTCTGTTGAAAATTTTTTATTAAATTCTGATAGAAGTACCTTTATAAATTGACTGCTTTTAAAAAAAAACTACTAAACTACTCACCATTAATATTCTTTCTTTGTCTTGACTCTTAATAGTTTTATGTATCTTGCTGTAGTCCTCTTTATATTTAGTTTTACATTAATTCTTTGAAGACGCTCTCAGTTATTTTGTTTTTTCTTTCCTTCTGGGATAAGGAAGTCAAGAAGTGTGTGTAGAACTTCTTCATCACTTCTTCACTTATTAGCGCTTTCTGTTTTTCTACCTGAATACTATTTACATTATCTTTTAACTCACTGGTTTGTCGGGAATGCCGCTGGGGTCCCCGACAGTGTCAGGACAGAAGTTCTCTTCTATCTCTGAGGACGCTGGGGAAGAACAGATGAAAACTCACGAGTCCGGCGCAGTTCCAAAAAAGGCTTTTAATAGTACAAAAAGCTCTTCCACAGCACTCCAATATAATGAACAAACTCTAGCTCTGGTCCGAACTTAGACCATACGAAAGAGCCTAAGTCTCCCACCAAAGAGAGAGAGGATCTCACCGGAGCTGAGTCCTACCCAGAAGAAGGAGCAAAAGGCCAGAGAGCAAAAAGCTGAAAGCGAAAAGGCCCAAAGCCGCAGGAGCCAAAAGCCAAAAGCGAAAAGGCTGAAGGGGCCTCAAGTAAGTTCCCTTATATACACCAAAGTAATCCAGGGAGGGTCATGTCAACAAAGAACCCTAAACAGAGTGTAGAAGAGCAGTGCCACACCTTATTGCAGGTATAAAAAGGACTAATCTTTTCTTCTGAGATTATCTCTTATGTAAAACACTGGAGAGAGAGAGAGACAGAGACAGAGACAGAGAGAGAGAGAGAGGGCTGGTATAAAGTAATACATCTTAACTTCATGAGCTTCATGTAATCTAGATGGTACCCACAAGGTCCTTCTTATTATTATCTGCACCAGAGTGATTCTGAGTATCTTGTTCTCATGTACTGAAAGGGTCACATTCGCCTGCTTAAACTAGTATGATCCTTCCTATAGTCTTCCTATAGTAGCAACATAGCCAGGATGGTAGTCTCCCTGGTAAATTCTAAGTGTCCCACGTTGTGTGCAGTGGGTATAAAGAGGAGCTGTGCCCAATCTAGAGAACATAGAAGTCTTAGTAGGTGTATAAGTCAGAAGTTATTCAGTCAAGGTGACTTCTGTAAGTGCCATGCCCTCTAGCAGTGTTTACATAGAAGAGAGGTCTCATTAGAATGAACCTTGGCTTAAATAGATTAAGCTGGGAGTAGGCAAAACAACACAACTCCCAGAATAGCTACACCTGTCCTCCAACACTGGTTTATGCCTTTATTTGGTTTATTTGGTTTTCTTAGTTTTTTCTACTATTCTTGATTTCATTTATTGCATTCTTCACATCTTTACTCTGTCTGATTTTGTTATTAAGCCTTCCATATCTACCATCTGTCTTGATTTTCTTCTGGACTCATTAACTTGTTTGTTTGTCTTAGTTTTATTGTATCTACGTGATTAATATTTCTGAGTTCACATGTCATTCTGACTTGCCTTCCTGATATGTCTTCTGCCTTTTTAAACTGTCTTATTTATAGTAATTCTAAACTCTCTCTACTAGGAAGATTTAATTTTCCACCTCTTTGAGTTGAATTCTCGAAAGTGCTTCTCTTCTGATGTCATCTTCTCTTGGAGTCTCAGGTTATATGCTGCAAATTTTTTTGCCTGCTAACTTTCCTTTAAAAATTCCCTGTCTTAGGCATCAGGGCTTCAATTATAACAGTGATATGAGCGAGGTATAATCTGGTATCCAAAACACAGACTCAACAAAACTGAAAACATGAAATCTAAGCGCAACAACTGAAACTTTTGTTACATGCCTGTCAAGTTGATAGGCAAGGATGGGGTGGGGTTATAATCACTGTCTGTCACTGTCACTGTCTTCCCGTTCATCACCGATTTGCTCGAGCGGGCACCAGTAACATCTCCATATGACCTGTCTCATGCAAGTAGAGCCCAAGGACACTTGCTTGCTCCAGGAACATAAAGAGCCTCAAACCATTCCATCAGGTCATAGGAATGAGGTCTATAATTGTTACTGGTATCTGGCATATCAAATACGACACGGGTAGCTTGCCAGGCTCTGCAGTGCGGGTAGCATACTCTTGTAGTCATCTCAAAAGCCAGCATTTATTGATAAACCAAGCAGCCTCTTGCAGCCGCGCGAGCCGGGCTGTGATAGGTTGGTCTGCTGGGTGGAGTTCTGACGAGGGGGAAGTCCGGATGTGGAAAATGGAGGTCCTCATGGAGTGGGGCGGTCATCTGGCTTGTAGTGAGGCTCTGCTGGGGTGGCGGGCCAGGGCTAGAACCTGCCATCCCTCCCGGGCGCCTCATGAGCGAGCGCCTGGGCACAGTGAGAGCCAGTAGCCGGGGGTTATAATGGGGATGGAATATGGGGACACTGGTGGAGGGAAGCTAACACTGGTGGTGGAAATAGTGTCATAATATTATATGCCTAAAATGCAACTATCAGTTACTTTGTAAATCACAGTTCTTTAATTAAAAAAAAACTTTTTATAGAAAAGTCCCTGTTGTCATGGAGAACTGATCCATGTACTTGAATTGGTGGAGATGAGTGTTTGAAAAGGAGGGGTGCTGGCGTCCTTGAGGGGAAGGAGGTAGGTACACTGATAATGGCCTTGGTGAGGGAAATATACATGCCCGAGAAACCATTATAAACAGCGTAGTAAGCCACAGAATCTTGATAAGAAAGAAAGAATTTCTTGTTTTTGAAATTATCTGGATCAGTGACTTAAGTTCTACTTTTTCAGCAAATGAAGAAATTCTTTTATTGGATTCATTTTACTTTTTTGTTTTGTCTTTGTCAGCTTTTATAGGTAAATACTGAAGTCTGTGTTTGCTGTTGCTGCAATGGAGGGGCGAGCTGCTAAGAACATTCTGGAGGTGGGGCAAAGATACAGTTTAGTGGGAAGGGTGCTTGCCTTGAATGTGGCCAACCCAGGTTCAATCCCCTGACATTCCATATAGTCCCCTGAGTGATCCTCAAGTGCAAAGTCAGGAGTATGCCCTGAGCACCACCAGGTATGGCCCATAAAAAAACAAAACAAAAAGAACATGTTGGAGGGTCTGTGGAGCAGCTCATGTCTGTTTGCCAGTCCACGTTCCCCCTCTCTGGGAACCAGAACTGTAACTCATCAGTTTGCTGTCAATGAACTTCATGAGATTGTACCAGTTCTGAAGCTGGAGTAGAGGAACAGCATTATTTTTCTTTTTTAATTTAGTTAAACACCGTGATTTACATACAGTTATTTCAAGCACTCAACACCAAGCCTAATACCAATCCCACAACCACTGTGACCTTCTCTCCAACGTTGTCCCCAGTTTCCCATTCCCCTCCAACCCTGGCCCTTAGCAGGCACAAAACAGGTTATTTCATATTGCTTGATACAACAAAACAGCTAAGAGAATTATTGAAAAAATTTCAACAAAAGAAAATTTCTGAAAATTGCTAGATCTCACTTTGGGGGTCATTAAAGTTGTGGTCTGAGGGTTTACTAAGCTCTTTGTTACTAGTTGAGCCTTCCATGTTATTGTTTCTGTTGACTGAGCCTAGTTGACTTCCATACTACCTTCCTATCTAATTTGGTGGGCTCCCACTGCACTGTCAGTACTGTGTAATTCGGAGGCATCCCATGGTCAGAGATTTCAAGATTATGGGGGGGCCGGAGCAATAGCCCAGAGGGTAGGGTGTTTGCCTTGCATGCGGCCTGCCCATGCCGGCCTGGGTTCAATCCCCAGCATCCCATACGGTCCCCCGAGCACCTCCAGGAGTAATTCCTGAGTGCAGAGCCAGGAGTAATCCCTGAGCATTTCCAGGTGTGACCCAAAAAGAAAAAAAAACACTTCAGGATTATGGAACTGAGCCGGTGAGTTTCATCAGCATGGCTTGGATCTTATCCAAGATTAGTGGTGAAGCTGTGGAGCTGGGCTGTTGCTTACATGGTAGCAGCTGTTGGGTGTAGGTGTGATTGCTGGGGCTTCTAGTAGTTTGGGGGTTGGAGGTGGTTGCCCACCCCTACTTTAGGACCCCAGAGTTCTCAGCCTCAAAGCCAGTATACCTGAAAATTTTTTATTGGCTTGCATCTCTGTGGAGATTGGTCAGAAGCAGTGAAGTTGGGCTGATTGCATGGTTTGCACGATGGTGACTGTGGGATGTGGCTGCAGGGGATTTGGGGAACTCAGGTCAACCCCCTCCATTGGGCACCCCAGAGTTTACAGCCTGAAGTCTGGTGTACTTGTGAGTTTTAGTGTCTCTTCCAAGATTAGCGGTGAAGCTGTGAAGCTGGGCCATTGCTTTCATGACAGTGGCAGAAATGAGGGAGTTACCCATCCAAGACAAGGTGGGAGGATGATGGATAACTCCAAAGTGTTTCTTGTGCCTGAGACATTCAGGAAACTAGCAGATCTATTGCCAGAGTGAGCAGCTGCACAACCATTGCAGGGCACTGTGTGCACTGCTATGCAGGTAGGCTCTGCCCTGCCCTTGCTCCGGAGCCCATGTCTCAGGAGCCCAAGTCTCAGGAGCCTGTGCACATGATCCTCCATGGATGCTCTCTCCTCTGGCCACAACCTATATATACCTGCTGACTGGCATCTATCCTGCATGTTAGTCCATGGGCTGGCAGGTAAACCATGGTAGTTGGCCAATAACTATCAACCTTTCCACTCCGGCTGACAGCACTGGCCTATGAAATCATGCTTGAAGACCACCTCACACTCTCTGTTGTCCTCACTGCCAGGGCCCTGCATGTGTGGGTCACCTTCCACTTCCTCTGTTAGGCTTCAATAGGCTCAGAGGTGCACTATGTACTTTAAAATATGTTTTTCCATTTCTTGCCTCATAATATTCATGTCTTCCTTTACATCCTTCAGTAAATTTTAAATAAATATTTCCAAGTTCTTAGGTGTTCAATTTGTCATTTGTAATTTTGGGATTTTTTATGAACTAGTCTCCAAATTTTGAAACTACTTCGTATGCCTGCTAAGTTTGAAATGAAATAAAGGTTTTGTGAGTAGTGTGCTTTTGTATGCTAAATTTTGTTGTCTTTAAAGCATATTGGATTTTGTTATCTGGTGTACTAAAAATTATCTGAGGATTTGTTGGACTCTTTGGAAGCTTATATTAAACCTGTGCTATGGAAAATGTTGCATTGTCTTTTTTTCCTTGGACAGTTGCACCCTTCTGTTGGGGGTTATACAAACACTGCAGTTGTTTGTATCTCTCTGCTTACTTGGAAGTTGGTCCTCTCCCAGCCCATTGGGACTCTGGGTATTGTTTGGCATGCAAAACCTATGACATTCATTTCCTTTCCCTCATAGAGTCTTATATTTTGCCCATGCAATTTGGTATTCTCCAACCCAAAGGTGGTCTCATGCATGTATCTGGTACCCCTTTCCTTGGTCCATTTCCTTCCTCTTTACCACACACCATAAAGCCCAGTCGTTACAGCTGCTTCTGGTTCAGACCACTGTTTCCTTGGTACAGTGATATCATGATCCTCTCAAGTTTGTTCTGCCTGGACTGTTGCCCAGAAATGCCTTTAGACATAGGCCAGGGTCATTGTAGGATTCCTTTCTTTGTTTCCCTTTCTTGCCAGGATCTCAGCCCTCCACTGCTTTATATTCAACTTGTCAAAACTGTTTTCTTTTGTGTATGGCAGGACAGCAGGTCTGTTGTCGGTTTTTACATCAAGACTTGAGCAAAACATCTCTTTAAAAAAATAAGAATGTAAAGATTTACATAATTAAAAATACAGCTGATACAGTCCGAATGTGTCTGTGTGCACTTTTTTCAGCTGCACCATAGATTAAAGTCAGTTTCATCCTACAATTTTAGTGAACCACAAATAGAACTGCAGTGACTCTTCTTCCATTAATAATTTCCAAAATGTGTGTAGAAGACTCAAGTCTAGACATTTTGATGAAATACTTATATTGGAAACTTGCCTTTCAACTTTTATTGGAAATTAAATATTTTTCACTATATCAAGTAATTGCCTTATTAAATAATCAGGATATTAGTTGTTACATTATTAAGCCACAAAGTGAGCAACTCATTAAAGACAGATTTTATTGTCCTGTTTTATAATAGGGAAATGTCTCACCATTTAGTGCACAATCTTTCTTTTCTGTCTTTTTGCATTATGGCTGATTAATCTTTAATGAATATTTTGAGGTCCAATTCAAGTGCATTTATCCAGAAAGTCTTAATCAAGTATTTCATCCCTATTAATGATAAAGCTAAAATAACTACAAAAAAGACCATAAAATGCAGTACTTGAAGTATCTGGAATGTCTTCCCTCAGCTGATCACTCAAAGTAAGAAGTCCAGGGTAAATACGAGGAATTCCTCTCAAGGTTCCTCTAGTCACTATGCTGTCTTCGTTTTGACACTCCTCAGCAGGGTCAAAGATGGATTTCTGAGACCTTCTCTTCGAGATCAACCAACTGAGCAGAGACAATATGGTAGAAAAACACATTCCCATATGGCCTATGTCACACTATTGGTGAGAACTTAGCTTCAGGGTCAAATCTAACCACACTGTATTAGATTTTTTGTATTTTGTATTACCAAACGTCCATGACAAAACTTCGACAAGCAAAAGCCTCGCTTCATTTTTCCATCTCAGAATTTGGCCTCAGGTTCAAATGTAGCAAGCAGTCAAGCCTAGGATTTAAATATTTAAGAAGCATACTCAATGTAGACTAGTGCATTTAATAAACTTTTTTCTCCAATAATATGATCAAACAGATTCTTGCTTGGTATTTTTCACAACTCCTATATGTGAAGTTGCACGTTCCTTGGGTCTGCTAGTGAGATTTTCCTCCTGTTCATTTCCCATTTGGCACACATAGATGGTGTGTGTGTGTGTGTGTGTGTGAGAGAGAGAGAGAGAGAGAGAACACTATCATTCATTGATTGATAATAGACTTGAGGGCCAAATGGACCATATTCGGATTTTGGTTTCGCCAGTTGTTTAACTTGTCTGAGACTCCATTTTCTATATTATAACAGAAACTGTCTTTCAGATTATGTTAAAAATGAAATGAAGTAACAAATGTAAGCACAAATAGCCTGTGCATGCAGTTGGAACCCAATACATGTGTTCATACGTTCTATCATTGCTTCTCATTCTCTCTCTTCTTTCTATGGGATATTCATTATTTAACAGATAAAAACATTTTGGTCTAAGAAATACATGAATAGAAATGTAATTTTGTGCCAAAATTACAAAAAATATGTGTTCAATGTCTACTATGCTTCAGTAATAAGTACAATTTCCTTTCTCATGAATGAGTTCATTTTTCAAAGTATCTGCTGAACTGTGGAAGAACATTCTAGGGAGCATGATAGTCAGAAAAAGCATTTCTCCTTTTTGTTTTTATTTTTTGAGAAATGAATGACCATTTGTGGATACAAACTAATATTATGTACTAGTAAGAGCACCTCTTTGAGAATTTCCATATTAATTTCCCACAACTACCTGTCCTTGAACAAATCACCTGGTCTACTTGGACCTAAAAATAATAGCAACATAACTGTCACCTAAGAAATGCCAGTCTACATTCACATCTATATTTAGTTTTACTATTAAAGTGAAAATGAGTTTTAAAGAAGAGTGCTATTTTTTGTTTGTTTTACACCAAAACAGTGGTTTAGTTTTCCACAGTATTTGGGATCAAACCCAGGACTTCACATATGTCACACATGAGTTTTATACTAAAGACCACAGTCCATGGAACTCTGGTTTTATTTATTTGTTTATTTATTTATGTTTGCTTTGGAGGTCATACCTGGTGATGCTCAGTGGTTACTCCTGGCTCTGCATTCAGAAATTTCTCCTAACAGTGCTCAGGGAACCATATGGGATGCAGGGATCAAACCCAGGTTAGTTGCATGCAAGGTAAACACCCTACCCATTGGACTATCACTCTGACCCTGGAACCACGGCTTTAATCTAACTTTTGCTTTACTCAAAAATCTTTGTTCTTCAACCAATGAGGAGGTCAAACTAGCTTATCTTTCGAGCTAAATACACTTCTAAATCCCCATGACTTTATAAATTTGGGTAAAGGAAAGATCAAAACTAAAAACAGCTGCCCCTCAGACACCATAATGAAAGTAATTTTTTAAATAGGCTTATATTGCAGCTCAACTGTTTCATTAAGCACATGTTAAGATCTCTACAATAAATATTCTCTAAAAGCAGTTCTTTCTTACACTCATGCATTAGAAAACTTGAAGGCAAGTGAGAATTCCACAGACCATCCATGATTTTGGAATTTTTTTTTTTTTTGCTTTTTGGGTCACACCCGGCGATGCTCAGGGGGTTCTCCTGGCTCTGCACTCAGGAATTACTCCTGGCGGTGCTCGGGGACCATATGGGATGCCGGGATCAAACCCAGGCTGGCATGGGCCGCCGCAGTGCAAGGCAAATGCCCTACCCGCTGGGCTATTGCTCCGGCCCAATACCTATTAATTACTTGCCTAAACGTCTAGTGTGGAATCTGTTACATTACACTGCAAAAAAAAATCCAACTGTTTCCTTCCTATAGTCCCATGATTTTAAGAAGTCTTCCCAAGCCATTTGTGATTTCGTGTTTGAGGTGTTTTTCTGTACTGTGTCCACCTGAGAAATCCTTGCTTTTCATAGACTTTTCCCCATTGTTAGACTTCCAAATGATAGCCTTTGGTAACATTTTAACATCCAATTTAGGAACTGTGTCACCAAAGAAGTTTAGAGTAGGCCTAAGAGGGACACCATCACTCAAAATTCACTTGTTTCACAAATAGCACAGTGACTTTCAGTTTGTGCTTAGCTAAAACAACCTGCTATGCTTTCATTAATTTCACTCTCAAATTGCCATGTACCAGAAAATGCTATCTGCTTTGCCTCCTTTACTTTAGTTAATCTTCATAAAGTGTTGACACTATCTGACCTTTAAAGAATTTTGCCTCCTCAATCTCCATTATGGCTCTGCTTGCTATCTTAAATACCTAAATCCAAGATACAAAAATTTGGATTCTTACTTTACCCATAAACATTTTATTCCTTAGACTGTCATAAATCTAATTAAATACACAAAACTGCATGGTATAAACCCAAATTGAATTAAATTCCACAGCAGCAGAATTAAGGGACACCAATTAAAGAGGGAACAAACTAAAGATGATATTCAAAAGAATCCAAAAATTAAAGAAAAATCTCACATGGAACTGTGGCTGTAAAGTAATTCATTTGTTTCTTTTACCATTTTTAATATTTCATATTCCTGATCGTACCAAAGAGACATGATACAGGTGAAGTTTATGTTGGCATGAATACCCATTGGGTGAATAAGTTCTACTTGACGACTGTCATGCGGAAGTCAAGGTACAAAGGCAGGAAAAATAGTGCAGCAGGTAAGGACTCTTGCCTTGCCTGCAGCTGACCCAAGTTCAATCCCCTGTGCCACACATATGGTCCCCTGAGCCCACCAAGACTGATCCCTGAGCTTAGAGTCGGTAGTAAGCCCTGAATACTGCCAAATGTGAGCCAAAACTAAATAAAACAATGAGAAAAGAAGTCAGGGTATAGCATTTGAAAATAAATCTGAAAATTAATATGTATCTCCCTTTATAGTTGCCAAACAGTATTATTGGGTGCCTTTTGATATCAACAATATATAAACCCAGGAGAAAGGAAGGTCTATTGCATCAAATTGCCTTATTAAATTACCCAGAGCTCCTCCTGTTCAAAGCTTTTAACTCAAAGTATATGTTGACCAGATCAGACCATGGTCATGGAACTTCATGCATGGAGAGAGGACAGTTCTGTTCTTCCACCTTACACCAAGCCTTGACACTTGACTGACAGCCCCTCAGGTATGACTGCAATTCTGTATTGGAGAAATTCCCACCATGTGTTCTCATATACAAACTTCTATTTCTTCTATTCCCCTAAGGAGAAGGGCTCTGCCTTGTGGTCAGCACTGAACCAAAAATAAACATGAGCTAATGGAAGGCATTTAACTGAGCAATAGAAACCATATGCATGTAAAGGAAGAGCAAGGGTGCTGCAAAGAAAAAGTGAGTAACAGAACAGCAAGGAAGTCTGCACAGCCGAGAGGAGGAGCCAATCTTCCTTTGTTTTAAAATATTCTATTTATTGGTTGAGGGAAGTAGACACTGGTGAAGTGATTGGTGTTGAAACCTTGTAGGCCTGAAATTTAATCATGAATAGCTTATATTACTCTGTAATTTACAGTGATTCCATTTATAAAAAATAGGGGCCGGAGTAATCATACAGCAGGTACGATTCCCCACAGCTGACCCAGGTTCAATTCCAGGACCCCATATTTTCCCCCAAGTCCACTAGAAGAGCAGAGCCTCCAGGAGTAACCTGGGAATACCACTGGGTGGGTCCCCAAATCAAAATAAATAAAGAAATAAATAGGTCTATTTCAGAGTTTTTTTATATAGCTAGCCAACTATCTTGCCTAATTACTGACCTATCTAATTACACAAAAAACCCTGACGCAACATAATATAACATGAATAATATTCAGAATTAAATTTAAAAAAATCATCCCACTAAGGAAACTATAGAAGAAAGGGAGTCACAGTAAAGACAGAACAGATCTCTGGAAATTACTTGACATCACAAATTTTATTAAATTTATTTTGAAGCAATTTGGATCTCTCTCTCTCTCTCTCTCTCTCTCTCTCTCCCAAATGTATGAAGCATATGGGAAATGCTGTAGGCTACCAAAAAAAATTTTAATGGAACTGAACCTTTGGGGATGATCTCAAATTCACATAACCTTTTTTTTGGCCAGGGACACGCCTGGAAATCACCTGTGCTCAGGTGGTCAGGGATGACTACTACAACTGTTTGGAGGAACCATATGTGATACTAGGGATCAACCAGGGACTGGCTATAAACAAGGCAAGTGTTGTCCCTGCTGTACTATTCTCAGGCCCTCCACATAGTATTTATTAATACTCCACAGCAGTATTAACTTTTGTTGTGTTTTTTTTTCAGTTACCTTACTTCACCTCAGAGGGGTGGGTAGAATACTTACGGTAATTTGGAGGTAAATTCACTAATGGTTTGAGGCTCTTCATATTCCTGAATCAACCAGATGCCATTGGGCTACATTGGCACGTGATAGGGTCCAATGGAAATGTTACTGGCACCCGCTTGAGCAAATCGATGAATAACGGGATTCAAGTGATCAAGTGATCAAGTGACCTTACTTCACCACCACACCTGTCCGTATATACCTTCAGTTCTGTAAACTCCTCTCCTGCCTGCCTCCCCTCACTGTGCTTGATAATCTCATCCTCAGAGTCTAAGGGTTTGTCATAGTTTGATACTTTCTAATTCCTTGTAGCTGTGCCAGTTTACAAACAAATGGAAAATAACGCTAAGTTTTATTTTGCAGTGTTTGAGGCAAGAGGGGGGTCAAACCCAGGGAAACACACATGTAAGACATGAACTCTACTACTGAGCCATACCCCTGAACTGAAATTTCCCAACTTTCTTAAAATTAAGTACATGGAATGTAAACATTGAAACTATTTGTAATCAGTTCCTTCTCCCAGTGTCCTGGCATGGTCTGCAGGGCTCTTTCATCTAACGTCCCTGGAAAACTGTGGCAGGCTCATTGCCAAACTACACGTTTGCACAGTATTAATGAAGGTAATGTTATTTCAGTCTGCAAGTATTTGCATTTCAGCTTCCACTAAGGGGATTTTCTAGTATTTCTGGCTAAACCATATTTCATAATTTCATGTAAATTTCAGAACCCTTATAGAAAGGCTGAGCTGCTGAAAAGGCAAGGTTGCTTGTCTCTGATGCCCAGAGGGGTGTGTGTGTGTGTGTGTGTGTGTGAGAGAGAGAGAGAGAGAGAGAGAGAGAGAGAGAGCAGAGCTTTTAAAGGTGATGTCATGCAATAATAAGACACTCTGGAAAACTGATATGTGTAATCAGGACTCTCAAATGAACAGACTGGCATTTCTTATCCCTGCCAAGTCTTGCAATTGGGTGCACAAGCCAAACGCTAACTGACCTGTAAAGCACCAAAGGTGGATGTTTTGTCCTACCTAGAGTGGCCTCACCACATCCTCTCCCTATTCTCTAGTCCCCTGACAAACCATCCTCCTGATCTTAAAGAACAGCATAATCCCCACTTCTCCCTGAAACTGAGGCTTCACTACCAGTCGTGGTACATAGCTCCTCCCAGTCCTGGCAGTTCAGGAGATGATCTCAAAAGGGCATCTCACCATCCTGCAGGAGCTGATGGTCTTGGTTCTACAAAGACAGTCTTCACAACCTCTGCATATTCACTCTGAACTAAGCTGTTTACACAGTCTATGTGCATCTTCTAATACTCTCAAAATGTAGCCCCAAAGAACTACCCCATCACCTTGGTCAGTATTCCCAAAGCAACCAATGACTCCTTTGTCCTCATTCTGTTCTGTGTTCCTCAGCTGAAGAGGGAGCCGGCAAAGGAAGGGCCCCCATGAGTCAGCCGTTTCTCTCTACCTGCTGTGCCCCTTTAGCATTTGCTGCAGCCTCTGCTCTGTGTCCTTTCAGTCTAGTTTTTGTGATCTGTGTCTGCTTGGCACTAAGGGACTGAGTCCCTTCACTATTAAAAGGTTTAGTTTCTATTCCTATCCTAGTCTATTCTAGTGAAGGCAGCTCCCTTCACATTCTTTCTCAAGTTGTAATAAGCCAACCCCCTGCAGGCCATTCCCTGGACTTCTTGAGGAATTGCTGGTCCCTGCACTCCAGGGAACAGAAGGGCAAGCCCTGAGGATTTGCATTTGGGGGTTTTATGTGGGGGGCAGGGAGGGAGCCACACCCGGCAGTGCTCAAGTGTAACTCCTGACTCTACTCAGGAATTACTCCTGGCAGTGCTCAGGGACCACATGGGATGCCAGGGATTGAACTTTGGTTGGCAGCGTGCAAGGCAAATGCCCTCCCCACTATTTTATTGTTGTTCCAATCCTGAGGATTTGCAATTTTAACTCACTACCTTGGAGATGCTGCCCTACGTGAGGCATAGACCCTGGGTTACATGCTACTTACATGTTACTCAAACACCTAAGTCCCATAGACCTTGGGCTGCATGCTGCTTACATGTCACTCAAACACCTTAGTCTAGTGGACCTCAAGGTGAAACCTAACCTGAGAGTCTGGCTGTACTGGACCTCAAGGACAATAGCTCTGTAGCTTCATTGTGCCCCTGTTTTAAGGGGAGGCTCTCTGTCTCTGTGCATTGGTCAGACATGCTGTTTATTCCAGACAACACCTCATGTTTGTAGCCAGAAGAATTACAAAGACCCTCACCTGCACAGAACTGGGGAGCTGCTTCCTTCTTTCTGGTGCTGTGATGTGTGGAAATTGCTCAATAGACATTTGTTCTCAAGGGCTTTTGCCATGAAGTGACATGTGGTTTCAGGCACTTAGTGTGACCTCTTTATAGAATATGAGCAGGGACAAAAGCAAAACTGCAATAAGTCACACTTATGGATACTGTATGTAAATTAATTAAGGAAGGTTCCTACTGGTTTTCTGTCTTCCAGAGACATGTGAATTACTCATCTAGACTAGATTTTAATAATTATTACTTAAAATTAATTCCCCATTTAAATAATCAAGTTTATTCCCCCAAACAAGTCAAGAATGATCTTCAATGTATTCAGTTTCAAAATGATGAGAAAAATCATAAAAGTCAACTATTCTAAATCCATGAGTACATACGAATGGTATGAGAAGTAATGTATCATGGTATTGATTCTGGTTTTGAATCACACCTCTGGACACTAGCCTGTGACCTTTGGCACGAAACTTAACCTTTTTTAAAAACCTGTTCATGTATAAAATGAACATCATAATAGTGTGTACCTCATTGTTTTGGTCTAAGGATAAAACTTCAGTATAGAAAAGGTTTGGGGAAAGTATTGAACAATACATACTCTATGAAATTATTATTCACTAAATATTACTGAACTACATTTTCAAAGACTTGAAAACTTACAGTATATCCTGGAACCTATGTTTAAAATAACTGCTTATAATAATTGAGCTCAATGGACCAATGTAAGAGACAGTGTTTTAAAGCAGTATCTTAATATGAATAAGCAACTATGATTTATTTGTGCTTGATTTACATTTGCTTTATATAAAAATTATGAAATTGTCTTAATAGCACTTAATACACTAATGAACACTGAGCACCTCACTGGCACTCTGTGATTTGGTGGCCACCTAGGGAGCTAAAGTAACCACTTATCCGGGGAGTTTAGGGGAGTCCCACCGTGTAAGGCACTCACTAGAGTTTTCTTTCAATGCATTGTGATGGACTGTAATTTATGTTTGTTCTGGAAGAAATAAAGATTACAATTTTTATTTTCAAATTAAGTACCTTCTTGAAAAATAGACCAGGGCCCTGGGTATGTGACTCATTGTCAGAGTACTTGCCTTAATGCACAGGCTTAGCATTCAACCCCCAACCCAGCAGTGCTCCACATGCCCCCAGTGCAATGCTCAACTTTGCCCATTTCTTCAACGGTCACAAGTCACCGAGGCCATGATCCTGGCTCAGAGTTACCACAACAAGAACAAAAATAAAGGAAGAGAAAAACCAAATAAACAAATGACTTCGGGATTTTGCTGAGAGATGGCTGGCAATTCCAGTAAAATTGAAGATCAAGAAAATGGTAGACCCTCATTTGCCTTGCTCTACTAACTACATCTCAAATGAGAGCTATCTCCACACCAACTAATAGGGGAAACAAGGGTTTTAAAAGTTCATTTGCAGGGGTTGGAGTGGGTAGGCCTTTGCCTTGCATGTGGTTGACCAGGGTTCAACCCTGGCACCTCATGTGGTCTTTCAAGCCCATCAGCTGTGATCCCCCAGTGCAGAGACAGGAATCACCCTAAGTAGAGCTAGTGTGACCAAGAAAGAGGAAGATAAGGGAGGGAGAATAGGGGTGGGAAGAGAAAGGGAGGAAAGTGAAGGAAGGGAAGGGAAAACGAAATAGGAAAGGAAGAGAAGGGACCAGGAAAAGGGAAAGGACAGGAAAAAAATGAGAAGGGGGAGTGAGGGAGGAAAAAATTTGACAAGGAAGCTATTTAAAATATGGATCAATTCTGCTCTTATTACTGATTCTCTAATTCAAGTATATATTATACCATAATATATTTTTAAAATGTTGCCAGCCCATTTAACAAGTTTGTAGATCATTGTGGGTTGTAGATCATGGTGGATTCTAGCCCTGGCCTGCCACCCCAGCAGAGCCTCACAAGAAGCCAGACGACCCCCCCCTACTCCATGGGGCTGCCATTTTCCACATCCTGACTTTCCTCTCATCACAACTCCACCCAGCAGACCAGACTATCACAGCCCGGATCATCGACACCCACCCTGCAGCAGTTTTTTTTTTCAATCCGCCCAGGTATGCTGAACCAGAGACTCTCAGACATGGGGCATTGCTGCTACTTGCTCTCCCTGTGCCCAGCCGCTCATGAGGTGCCTGGGAGGCATGGTGGGTTCTAGCCCTGGCCTGCCACCCCAACAGAGCCTCACAACAAGCCAGATGACCCCCTCTACTCCATGGGGCTGCCATTTTCCACATCCGACTTCCCTCTCGTCACAACTCCACCCAGCAGACCAGACTATCACAGCCTGACTCACGCAGCCACTAGTGGCTGCGCAGTTCATCAATAAATGCTTTATTTAGAGGTGACTACAAGAGTATGCCACCCACATGGCAAGCCTGGCAAGCTGCTCGTAGTATTTGATATGCCAAATACCAGTAACATTTATATTAGGTCATTCCCATGACCTAACAAAATGGTTTGAGGCTCTTTATGTTCCTGGAGCAAGCGGATGCTTTTGGGTTCTACTAGTATGAGACAGGACATATGGAGATATTACTGGTGCCCGCTCTAGCAAATAGATGATGAATGGGAAGATACTGATAGTAATAGTAGATCATTAGAATAAATGTTGAGATTCAAGTTGATGTTGTTTGTTTTTTTTTGTCAGTAAGTGAAATAAATTGTATGGCAATTAACAACAAAGTTTAATAAGTATTTAATTGGAGTCATCTCAGTAAAGTATAGAAGTGTATCGAGCCATCTGAAAGATACTATGTTTATAATATTCTGGTTGCTTCCTTAATGCATAAAATAAAACTCAAACTAATGGCTGCACCTGAACCAGTTGCCATTGGCTTCTCTTCTGGTTTGTCCTTAAATGCTTCTAACAGAGAGCTGCTAAATGAGAGACCTTGTAGAGTCTTTGTGAAGAAGTGTTTTCTCTTAGCTCCAAAAAGATGATTCAACAAAAGAAAAGTATAGGGTACAGAAGAGCTCAATAGACAGCAGGTACATACTGGCATGATCAATGCCTCACTGAATGGAATTTTTCAGACTAAATTGGTTTGAAAGGCATTTATTGTGTGTGTAACTCTGTAATTTTATAAGAGTTGTGCTTTCATTTTTGTACCTAATAGATGCTCATTATCAAGCCAGTCTTCAGGTTAACACAATTAGGGGAAGGAATCAGAGAGAATAACTCCTTTGTGCTTTTATTTTTAAAGGGACCAAACATACTGTTATGCCTTGGCCGTTCCTGGCATGGTGTTGGCAAGGTCACTCCCAATGGTTCTTATGGATTGTGGAGTGCTGGGAATCAAACACATAAATCATGTGCTCCAGCCCTTTGGGCTAACCCCAACCTTCTTTTGAGCTTTCTGTAGTGGTGAAAGTCTGGTGCTCAGACTTCCAGGGAACATGTAGAATTCTCTGTCTCTGAGCTTGACATCTGCATTTTAGGCCTTTTCTGAATAACTCAAAAGCATGTGCTATACCCATGACCTTATACATGGCCACCCATTCTCTGCCCTGTGCTAACTGTATGACGCCACGTATCACAATCAAATAATGTAAAATTTAAAAAAAAATAGTCAAATTAAATAATACTCCATGGCCATAGTCACATGCACAAGTCTAAGGCAACATATCTTAAAGATGAATCATATAAATTAACATTTTTGGAATGAGGAATGGTCAGAAGTCATCTCTGAAGCCAAAAAATCCTAAATTCAGGTTGTGCCTGCCAACTCAGGGAGAGGTTCTCCTCCATTCCAGGGATGTTTGGCTCCAGCACCAGCTCCTAAATTCTTTGAATGCTCTATCTGCATTTATCAACCTCATGACAGTAGGAGCTCTAAAATCCTGAACTAAAAGCTTAATAGGCTGAACCCAGTTAATTAAGAATCTTAAGAAACTGCAAAGAGACATTAAATGCTAACTTTTAGACTTTCAAATAAAATATATTCTCTTTCCAAAGGGCCCTGTGCCTGTCAAGTTCTAGAAATGTGAACATTTATAGAATTAAAATTGATATACAAGTGGCCCGACTGATAGCACAGAGGGTATGGAGTTTGCCTTGCACGTGACCAACCTAGGTTTGATCCCTGGCATCCCACATAGTCCCCCGAACACCTCCAGGAGTTATTCTTGAGTGCAGAGCCAGAATTGACTCCTGAGCATCACTGAGTGTAACCCACTTAAGCACTTGATCACTTGAATCTCAGTTATTCATCAATTTGCTCGAGCGGGCACCAGTAACATTTCCATTGGACCCTATCATGTGCCAATGCAGCCCAATGGCATCTAGTTGCTTCAGGAATATGAAGAGCCTCAAACCGTTCCTTCAGGGTCTTGACGAAGAAGTCTGACCATCTTGTAGGTGGGCGGCCACTTGGTCCCATGGGATCCAGTTGTTAACAGCTCTAGTCCAGCGGTTGTCTCCAAATTGCATTACATGTCCAGCCCATCTGATTTTCGATACCTTGGCAAACAAGACAGCGCCCCTGACTCTGGAACAGCAGCGGAGGTCGGAACTCCGATTCCTTCTTTCACTTGAGTGAGGCGTGATATTCCAAGCATAGCTCCTTCGATTCCTCTTTGGGAGACCCAAATAGCGTTCTCATCCTGCTTTCATAGGGCTCAGATCTCTGAGGCGTATGTTAATGCAGGTGTATGTTAATGAGTGTGACCCAAAAAAGAAAAAATTGATATGCAAATGCAGATGACATCTGAGCCGAACAAATGTATTTTTTTTCTTTCAAGAACATCTTGTGGGTACCTCTAATCTCATTAGATGAGGTTGTCATTTTTTTTAATCTTGATTGGTTCAGTTTGGGGTACACAGTCTGTGCAAGTGCCTGACCCACTATCTCTCCAGCCCTATCTCTCCAGCTCCAAAGTTGCTATGTAGAATATATCTGGTGTGGCTGTTGGCATTACCCCCGAGTTTATAAAAAGCATCTTCATTATCCTCTATGCATGGCTCATATAAATCTGTTTACTTTGATGTACTCCAATGAGAAGCCAGCACTGTATAAGCTGAAGGCTCCATAAATTTTAATAGTGATGAAAGCACCAAAAGGTATGATCACCTTGTCACCGTTTCAAGGAAGGTTTTCAAGAGCTTAACAATCTGGGCAGATTCCCAAGGGTATTCACAGATCAGGTTAGCTGATGGCTATGGTTGCAAATCTTTACTTATAGTTAGAAAGAAGAGTGGAAGGGGCATTTTAAGAAGTTATTAAAAATGCAGTTGGATTGGTCTGCTTGGTGTCTACCCCACACCATTTTCTAAGGGCCTCTAAAATTCTAGCTCTATCATTGTATGGTGATTCTTTAAAATTTGAGTATAAAAGAATGAAAGCATTTTTTGCCTGTAACAAGGGGTCGACACCAACCTTCTCTATAAGATTTGTCCTCCCCGAAGCTCCTTCCATAGGCACCCATACGGCAGTGTATCTGTGCACTGCTTACAGGAGACGGAACAGAAGCAGAAGGGGCACACTTATTTCTTTCTGTTACCCACAGTGTCTTACCATATTCAGTTGGGCCCACAGTTCAGGATGAGACTGGCAAATCAGGAGAAGCACAGTGTTTGGCACCCTGCTAGCAGCAGCTTTTACAAGGCATCTTAGGTGCTTCCCATGAAGGTGAAATTTGGCCCAGGGTCACACACAGGAGTTGACTGTTATTCGAATTGTCCATTCTTCAGTATCTCTTATTTTAGTCAATATCCATGCACCATGCAAGTGACATCATGATTCTGTCTCATAGGCCCTCAAGGTAAGCCCCAAACCATCGGGCCTTGTATGGCAACTTTTTAGGGGTGTCAGTAGAGAGGCTGATAAATGTTCCACATGAAACCACATTCCTATAAATTCTGCTGCATTCTGAACTATTGACCAGTGATTTCCTAGGGGTAAGGGATATCCAAGTTGTCTGAGAGGCAGTAGAGCTCCACTGGAGATTCTCAACCCAACTGGCAGGCAACCAATTACATGCAAGGGTCCAAGGAGGCCATGCTGCTCAGCCCGGTGGTGTGGGGATACCCGCCACCCCAGCAGGCCCGTGATTCTCAGAGAACCATGTGGTATAGGAAATCAAACCCAGGTTGGGTGCATGAGCCCTAATGGTCTCACCACTCATCACAGGATGATCTGGTGAAGGGAAGCAGGAAAGAAAGAAACGTGAGCAGGAACACGCCTGGGTTCTTCCGCCTCTCTTCAGCAACGCCCAGCAGAATAGCCACTCTGAGGTATCACGGTGTCTCCCCATGAGAAACCTATTAGGGATCTCTTGGGTGTGTTAAAGAGGAAACAAAGCTTAGGATAATTGATACCCAACCCCAGTTCAGAGGAAGCCCTCTGGTCCGAGGAAGCAGGGGGAGGTGTGATGGACACGGGCCCACTGCTCTGAGAGCCCCGGAGCTGGCAGCTGGGTTGGAGCAGGGCCACTGGCCAAGCTTGGCAGGCCCCGTTTTATCTGGGACTACTTGGCTCCTGAACCGATTTTCTGCTGATTTAGGAAAGAAGAAAGGAAAAAGAAAGAGAAGATCATTTCCTATCAGCCTGATTCTGTGCTCTGCCTGTCCTTGGGGCCTCCTCAGATCTCCGGGATTCCTTCTTGGTTACTGACCATTGGAGCCTGCAGCGTTCACCCTCTGTCTCACGGTGTCCTTAGGCTCCTCCTGTTCCTGCATCTCAGTCCAGTTAGCTCCCCATAAGGTGTGGCTGCAGCTTTGACATTACTCAGCCTCCACCCCCATATCACAATTTAATTCCAAGGGCTTCACAGCAGGAGATTTTTAATTAGAGTAAGAAAGCTGGAAAGGGCAACTTTGAGTAGACCTGGAGCGACAGAGAACACCTTTCTTAAACCCCCCAGGCCCCAGGTCCCAGCCTTGGGACAGGGAGGGTGGGAGGGTGGGGGTGGGGGCGCTGCCTGCCTCTGCCAGATGGAGGAGCACAGTTTCAGGGGTCCCTCATCTGCTGCACCTGGAGAAGGGAAGCTTTGTTTGCCGGATACCCTAAAAATGATGTCTCTCTTTGCTCCTCATTTTTACAATGACTCTAAATTCTGGGAGAAGCACTTGGAGATTGTGGTGGGGTGGGGGATTGCCTTTGCGTTGATTTTTCCTCGTGATCGTTGGCTTTGGGGGCTGTCCTTTGGCACCAGATCTTTGCTGTTATGACATTGCAATCTACTGGGATAAAAATAACTCATGATGTCAAGCCCGCAGCCCAGGAGAGCTGCCCTCACGAGATAATCTGCCAGGAGGGAAAAGCAGGGTGGGCCAGGCCCAGAGTCTTTGCAGAGATAAAAATAGAGTGCTAATGGCCCGCAGTGACACGGGAGGGAGTGGGAAGTGGACAGATACATTTATAAGAAAAAATGGTTCTGAGTACCTGCTAAATCCCCATTCTCCTATTTTTAGGTCTATTTTGGGTCCCTCTTGTCACTGTAAGACAGTTTCTCTTGCCTGACCCGGCCCGCAACCGAACTCTGAAGGAGGCAGTCCATGAATGATGTTTGTCTGTGTCTGGAGTTTTAATTGAAAAACATTCCCCGAAATGGAAAGGTACACACGGAGGAAGTGATCTCATCCTCATTGATTTTCCTCTTTCAGTTTTGTTTCTCGGTGGCGGAGTTCAATGCAGCAGCGCCCTGCGTGGCTACATCAAGAACTGCAGTCGGCTTGGGAATGTGCTCTGGACTGAGCTTACTGTTGGGGAAGGCTTAGAAACCTCTGGGGGGGGGGGGGGGGGGTGGGGGGGGGGGGGGGGGGGGGGGGAAGCAGCAGCGACTTCTCTCATGAGTAGAATGGAGAAGTTTCTTCCTTCAGTGCTTTTTTTTCTCCAGGACTACATTATACAGATTTTCGTCCAATAGGAGTGATCCCACCTTCTCTTCAAATATGTAATCATGCCTAGGAAGGAAAATGAGTGAATTCAATTATGCACAGGGTGTTGGAAGTTCTGTCCAAGGGTCCAGAAGCTGACTTTGACTTGATTGAAATATTGAAAAATTCTACCTGGAAGGCCGTTCAACTCCATGAATCATGTGTCTACAATATCACTCTGATACTCCAAGTCAAAAGCTGTTATCTCCCATCACATACCTTTTCATCCATGGACCGGAATAAAAGTAGCTATGGCTTTTTGTTTGCTGTTAACATAAGTACCCTGACTTATTTTTATTCATTATCTCAGCATCTATGGAGAAACGTTTTTTGTGCCTATAATAAAAAAGTAGATTTTTTTCTATAATAAAAAATAGATTCTTATTATCTATAAATGGGGAAGAGGTAATAATAATAATAGTAACAAATTTCAGTGGGTTGCTTTAAAGATTAAATAATTTTATTTATATCCATAAATATTAATAATTTAATATCTAGTATATATAAATATATTTATAATATATAAATAGAAATTGTGCTACACTGGCATGTGATAGGGTCAAAGGAAACGTTACTGGTGCCTGCTAGAGCAAATCAACAAATAGCGGGATATCAAGTGATCAAGTGATAAATAGAAATAAATAAAATATAAATTGTATATATCTAAAGTGCCAAAAATAGGACTATAAACACAGAAAGTACTTTTTAATTAATAATCACTGTCAACTGGATCTCAGGAGGAAAAAAATCTGCTTGTTCAAAGCACTAGTACTTTGAAATCCCAATTGTTGCAGGTCAGACTCCTCTGTGGATACATTCCTCTTCCCCAGGTCGCTTGACAGTCTGGATTTCTTGTCAACCGTGGGTCCTCCAAAGTCTTCCATGCCAGTTAGCTAGACTCTCATACAGCGTTAAAGGGAAGGTCCAAAGCACTGAATTCTCCTCAGAAGAAAAGGAAGTTGCCATTTGGTTTATTGCCAATTGGTGTGAAGTAATAGCAGTTTCTGCTGATAGGGAGATTTCTTTTTTTTTAATTTTTTATTTATTTTTTTAAATTTATTTTTGACAATTACAAAAATGTTCATGTTTGGGTTTCAAGCCATACAGTGTTCCAGCACCCATCCCTCCACATGTGCCCACCTCCCACCACCATTGTCCCCGATACCCTCCTCCCTCCCCTAGCCTGCCTCCATGGCAGGTTCTCCATCTCTTTTCTCTCTTTCTCTTTCTCTCTCTCTCTCTCTCTTCCCTCTCTTACATGCTGTGGATTATAATAGACTTTCGACAATCATTGGTCCACTGTTCCTTTCTCTGTCTTATCTAACCTCTGCTCCCACACATTTGTGGTAGTTTCAACCTTTGGCAAGACCTCCTGATCCACATTTCGCCTGACCTTGGATATTGGTATCATAATATGTATATATGTATATATATTTATGTTATGCAAATAAACGCAGTCATTCTATATCTGTCTCTCTCCTTCTGGCTAATTTCACTCACCATGTTCCTCTCCATGTCCATCCATTTATAGGTAAATTTCATAACTTCATTTTTCCTAACAGCTGCATAGTATTCCATTGTGTAGATATATCAAAGTTTCTTTATCCAGTCATCAATTTTCGGGCACTCTGGTTGTTTCCAGATTCTGGCTATTGTGAATAATGCTGCTATGAATATAAAAGCAGGGATGGTGTTCGGGCTGCGTGTTTTGGGCTTCCCAGAGTATATTCCAGGAGTAGTATGGCTGGGTCAAATGGGAGTTGAATTTCTAGTCTTTGGAGGAATGTCCATATTGTTTTCCAAAAAGGCTGTACCAGTCGACATTCCCACCAACAGTGAATAAGTGTCCCCTTTTCTCCGCATCCACTCCAGCACTTGTTGTTCTTGCTCTTTTGGATATGTTCCAGTCTCTGTGGTGTGAAATGATATCTCACTGTTGTTTTGATTTGCATCTCTCTGATGATTAATGATGATGAACATTTTTTCATACGTTTTTTGGCCATTCAAACTTCTTCCTTGCTGAAGTTTCTGTTCATTTCTTCTCCCCATTTTTTGATGGGGTTAGTTGTTTTCTTCTTGTAAAGTTCTACCAGTGCCTGATATATCCTGGATATTTACCCCTTATCATATGGGTATTGGGTGAGTATTCTTTCCCATTCTGTGTACTCTCTTTGTATCTTGGTCACTGTTTCTTTTGAGGTGCAGAATCTTTTTTAGCTTCATGTAGTCCCATATGTCTATCTTTTCTTCTAGCTGTTTTGTTAGTGGTGTTTTTCTTTGAAGATGTTTTTAGCTTCAATTTCGTGAATGGTTTTTCCTATATTTTATTCGATGTACTTTATGGATTCAGGTCTGATATTGAGATCATTAATCCATTTTGATCTGATTTTTGTGCATGGTGATTTACAGAGGTCTAAATTCATTTTTTTACATGTAGCTGCCCAATTTTCCCAGCACCACTTGTTGAAGAGGCTTTCCTTGCTCCATTTCATACTTTTTTGCTCCTTTATCAAAGATTAATTATTCATATATTTGAGGCTGTTTGTCAGGATACTCAATTCTATTCCATAGGTCCACAGGTCTATTTTTATTCCAATACCATACTATTTTAATTACCACTGCTTTGTAGTAGAGTTTGAAGTTGGGAAAGGTGATTCCCAAGGATTGCTTTAGCTATCCGTGTGGGTTTATTATTCCATACAAATTTCAGAAGTGTTTGGTCAATTTCTTTGAATAATGTCATGGGTATCCTTATAGGGATGGCATTGAATTTGTATAAAGCTCTAGGGAGTCTTACCATTTTGACCACGTTGATTCTCCCGATCCATGAGCAGGGAATGTGTTTCCACTTCCTTGTGTCCTCTTTTATTTCTTGAAGTAATGTTTTGTAGTTCTCTTTGTAGAGGTCCTTTATGTTCTTCGTTAAACTGATTCCTAGGTATTTAATTTTCTGTGGCACGATTGTGAACGGGACCTTGTTCTTAATATCCCTTTCCCTCTCTTTCATTATTTGTATATAGGAAAGCCACTGACTTTTGGCTATTGATTTTGTACCCTGCCACTCTACTATAAGTGTCTATTGTTTCTAGGAGTTTTTGGTAGAGAGTTTAGGGTTCTCTAGGTATAATATTGTGTCATTTGCAAATAGTGATAGCTTGACTTCTTCCTTGCCTATCTGGATGCCCTTAATGTCCTTTTTCTTCTCTGACTGCTATGGCAAGTACTTCCAGTACTGTCACTGTCACTGTCACTGTCACTGTCTTCCCGTTCATCATCAATTTGCTCAAGCGGGCACTAGTAACATCTCCATATGACCTGTCTCATGTAAGTAGAGCCCAAGGGCACCTGCTTGCTCCAGGAACATAAAGAGCCTCAAACCATTCCATCAGGTCATGGCAATGAGGTCCATAACTGTTATTGGTATTTGGCATATCAAATACAACACGGGTAGCTTGCTAGGCTCTGCCATGCGGGTAGCATACTCTTGTAGTCATCAAAAATCCAGCATTTATTGATGAACCGCGGGGCCGCTTGCAGCAGCATGAGCCGGGCTGTGATAGGCTGGTCTGCTGGGTGGAGTTCTGACGAGGGGAAGTCTGGATGTGGAAAATGGAGGCCCCTCATGGAGTGGGGGGTCGTCTGGCTTGTTGTGAGGCTCTGCTGGATTGTCGGGCCAGGGCTAGAACCCACATCCCTCCTGGGTGCCTCGTGAGTTAATAAGAACTTATTAACTTCCAGTACTATATTGAATAAAAGAGGTGAAAGGGGGCAACCTTGTCTTGTCCCTGATCTTAAGGGGAAAGCTTTTAATTTTTCCCCCATTGAGAATGATACTCGCTGTGGGCTTTTGGTAGATAGCTTTGACTATCTTGAGGAAGGTTCCTTCAATTCCCATTTTTTGGAGGGTTTTAATCATGAATGGGTCCTGATCTTGTCAAATGCTTTTCTGTATCTATTGATATGATCATATGGTCTTTATTTTTTCTCTTATTGATATGATGTATTATGTTGATTGACTTGTGAATGTTGAACCATCCTTGCATTCCCGGGATGAATCCTACTTGGTCATGATGTATAATCTTTTGATGAGTCTTTGGATTCTGTTTGCTAGTATTTTGTTGAAGACTTTAGCATCTGTGTTCATCAGGGAGATCGGTCTATAGTTTTCTTTCATTGTGTTATCTCTTCCTGCTTTGGGTAAGAGGGTGATGTGTGCCTCATAGAAACTGTTTGGGAGCCGTTTTTGTTTCTCCTATTTCCTGGAAGAGCTTGAAAATGACTGGGAGTAGGTCCTCCTTAAAAGTTTGGTAGAATTCACTAGGGAATCCATCTGGACCTGGGCTTTTGTGTTTTGGCAGATTTTAATCACCATCACCACTCAATGGTGATAGGCTTATTCAGGTACTGCAGGTCTTCTTGTTTCAGCCGTGGGAGGTTATAGGAATTCAGAAATATATCCATTTCTTCTAAGTTCTCCTGTTTCATGGCATACACTCTCAAAGTAATCTCTGATGATCTTTTGGATTTCTGTGGTTTCTGTTGTGATGTCCCCTTTTTCATTTCTGATTCTGTTTATTTGGGTTCTCTCTTTCCCTGTCCTTACAAGTCTTGCAAGTGGTTTATTGATCTTGTTTATTTTTTCAAAGAACCAGCTCTTGGTTTCATTAATCTTTCGGGTTGTTTTTTTTGGTTTCCAGTTCATTGATTTCCTTTCTAAGTTTTATTATTTTCTTTTTCTGCCTTGGTTGGGTTCCTTTTGTTGGTCTTTTGTAACAGTTTGAGCTGTGAAGTCAGGTTATTTATGTGGGCCCTTTCTTCTTTCCTTATGAATGCCTGAAGAGCTATGAACTTTCCTCTTAACACAGCTTTTGCTGTGTCCCACAAGTTCTGATAGTTGGTATCTTCATTTTCATTTGTTTCCAGGAATCTTTGAATTTCCTGTTTGATTTATTCTATGACCCATTGGTTGTTTAGCAGTGAGCTGTTCAGTTTCCAGGTGTTTGGTTTGACTCCCTGTTTCTGTGTATGGTTAACTTGCATTTTCAGTGCATCATGGTCTGAAAAGATAGTTGACACAATTTCTATCTTTTTTATTTTATTGAGGTATGTTTTAGGCTCAGCATGTGATTTATCTTGAAGAATGTTCCATGTGCACTGGAGAAAAATGTGTATTCAGCTTTTTGGGGGGATAAAAAACCCTGTATATATATATATATATATATATATATATATATATATATAAAATATATATATCAACCAGTCCTCTATCTTCCATTTTGTCTCTGGCTACTATTGTGTTGCTGTCAATGTCTTCTTTGAAGTCTATTAGCAGTTGTTTTAAGTATTTTGCTGGCCCCTTGTTGGGTGCATATATGTTTAGGAGTGTAATTTCTTCTTGATATATGCATCCCTTAATCATTAAGAAGTGGACTTCACTGTCCCTTCTAACCTTTTTTAGCCTGAAGTCTATGTTGTCAGATACTAGTATGGCCACACCGACCTTTTTTGGAGGAGTTTTTTGCGTGGAAGATTGTCTTCCAGCCTTTGACTTTAAGTCTGTGTTTGCTCTGAATGTTTAGATGTGTTTCTTGTAGGCAACAGAATGTTGGATTCAATTTTTGAATCTATTTTGCCACTCTGTGTCTCTTTATTGGCGCAGTTAGGCCATTGACGTTGAGAGAGATTATTGTCATGGGATTTTGTGCCATTTATGAATAATTTTTTTGTGTTTTTAGGGTTTGTCTTATCTTACAGCAGCTCCTTCAGTCAGTCCTTCTTTTAAAGTTGGTTTTGAGTCTATGAAGTTCTTACGCTGTTGCTTATCTATGAAGTTGTGTATCTTTCCTTCAAATATGAATGCGAGTCTGGCAAGGTAAAGGATTCTTGGTGAGGCCTTCATTTTGTTGAGTTTTTTCACGATATCCACCACTGTCTTCAGGCTCAGAGTGTTTCCTCTGAAAAATCTGCTGTAAACCTTAGGGATTTTTCTTTGTATGTGATTTCCTTCTTTGATCTTGCAGCTTTCAATATTCTATCTCTATCTATAGTTCTTGTCATTTTTATTAGAATATGTCTTGGGGTATTCTTATTTGGGTTTCTTTTAGATGGTACCCTTTGAGCCTCCTGAATCTGGGAACATGCGCTCTCCATTTCCAGGAACTTCTCAGTTATGATTCCTTTGATAGTTGCTTCTTCGTCAGCATTTTCTTCTTGTCTCTCTGGGACTCCAATGATCCCTATGTTATTCCTTTTGGCTTCATCTCGATTATCTCTTGCTGTCTGTTAATTTACTGTGAGTCTTTTTTCCATCTTCTGCTGTTGCCTAGAAAATCTCTGCACCTCATCTTCGAGCTTACTGATTCTGTCCTCAGCGGCTGTTACTCTGCTATGAAGGCTTTCCAGTGAGTTTTTCATTTCCCCCATCTCATTTCTAATGTCTTTTTATTTCTGCTTGCAGTTTCATTTCCAATTTCCTCACTTCTGCTTTCATGTCCTCTTCCACTTTATTGACTCTATGTTCCATTGCTTCCCTTGAGCTCCTTATGCATTCTTAACAACTCTCTTCAAAATTGCTTATCAGAGAGAGATCATCCAGCTCATCATTATTGCTTGGTTTCACTTGGAAGGTGGCTTCGCTTATGGAGCTTGATGTAATTCTGTGTTGCTTTATGTTATAGGTTATGTTTAACCTATAATAATGTTTAACCTATAACAATATTGCTTTTATGTTATAGGTTATGTTTAACCTATAACAATCATAACAATCCATTATGATTGTTATAGGTTGCAACTTGAGTGTATTAGGCACTGTATGTCTGAACAGTACAGTAAAGGTTGTTGATGGTTATTCACAGATTCTGAGCAATGTGGGGTGTACTGTGGAAAATGTACCCTAGTACTATTATAGAGGATATAGGAAAATAAAAGTAATTCGCTGCTGCGCGGTTTTGAGTTTTGGGGTTTGAAACCTAGAATAGAGCCGTCTGGAGCAGAGCAGTGGTAATCAGAGGGCTGGCGCAGGGATGGGGGTAGGGCCTGGTCTGCGGAAGTTTTCACTCTGGCCATCAGGCTTCAGGTGTCCCCTCCTGCCTGGAGGAGTGTGGTGGGGATGAGCCTAAAGATTCCGCACGCACCTGGAGCAGAGCAGTGGTAATCAGAGGGCTGGTGCAGGGAGGGGGAGTAGGTCCTGGTCTGCAGAAGTTCGCACTCCGGCCCAGGATATTTCTTAAATTATCTAAATTTGAGAATCTAGGAGCAGATGAGATGCCTTAAGACTTGATTATTACATGGCTGTATGCACCCAGGAAGCTCAAAAACTCTTATACGATTTGTTTGAACAGGACAGACTGTAAGCAAAGCCATCACATTGGTTCCTTGTTATTGTCCGGGTCAGGTAATGTCTTTATGTTATTCTGTGTCATAGGTGTCCCCTTCTCTTCCAATGACCTCTTAGAAGGACCTTGTTCGTCCTGTCTTCCTCTTGTTCCCATTCTTTCATTTGCTGTGACAGACCAGTGGATCACAAGCTAGTCTAGTGAGAAATCACTGCTATAAAAATAGGAATGAGGGCTTTGAGATATAGTACAGTGGGTAGAATTTTTTGCATTGCATATAACTGACCCAGGTTCAATACCCTGCGTCCCATATGGTTCCCTGAGCCCCACCAGATGTGAACCCTGAGTTCAGAGCCAGCAATAATCCCTGAGCATTGCTGTGTATGTGCTTTTCTGTGGACAAAAACAAAACAAGGACTAGGCCTTCACACTTCAACTTTGCATCTTCAATCAAGCTGCCCAGAAGTATGCATCTGAAATCAGACCTTTAACATTGGTTTCCAAGCAGATATTTTCTGGTTCTGGTGTTCAGAAACACCGTTCTCAGGCCATGCAGGAATACACAGATTCTGTGTAACAGTTAACAGAATTCAGTTAACAGAATCTGTTAACTGAAATATCAAGTATTTTTGCCATATTACATTAATTAATTTACAAATTCTTTATTGAACGTTATGTTGCACAGTAAAAATACAGCAGTTCAAAAGAGGATGGGTCATAGAAACAGTGTAAGAGGCAAGGCATTCGCCTTGCATGCAGCTGGCTGTGGTTTGGTAGCTGGTAAGGTCTGTGGGCATCTGGTCTCACAGGATGCTAGTAGTGATCCCTAAGCCAGAAGTCAGCTCTGGGCACAGTCTGGTGTGGCCTCAACCTCCCCTTGGCACCCTCTCTACCCCCACACACATACATACACACACAAACATGCACGCACAAACCACCAAAAATATGTCCCTAAAATCATGGAGTTTAAATTCTGCAGGATTAGAGAAAAGAAAGACACACTTCAGCAATGATGAATGGATGGATCACTTGTATCACTTGTATCACTTGTCTTTCTGTTGTTCATTGATTTGCTTGAGTGGGCACCAGTAACATCTCCATACATCCTGTCGAGTACTAGTGTAGCCCCAAGGGCGTCTCTTTACTCCAGGAACACGAAGAGCCTCAAACTATTCATTCAGGTGATGGGAATGAGGTCTATAATTGTTACTGGTTTGGGGCATATCAAATACAACATGGGTAGCTTGCCAGGCTCTGCCGTGCATGTGGTATAATCTCAGTAGTAGGCTCTCATCTTGTGCATTTACTGATGAACTGCAACAGGGAGAGATAGGCTTTTCTCTTGGGTGGAGCTCTGACAAGCTGTGGAGTCCAGAATTTGAAAATGACTGGTCTCATGGTGTGGGAATTCCTCTGGCTTCTTGAGAGGCTCTATTGGGATGGCGGGCCAGGGCTAGAATCTACCTTCCCTCCTGGGCACCTCATGATCAGCTGAGCACAGGGAAAGCAGGTAGCAGCTCTGCCCCATGTATCTGAGTCTCTCAGATGGATAATGGATAGATAATACATAGATAATGTATTGCATGATGGGTAGGTGGTAGGTACACATCCTTGATGGAGAGTTCTTTCAAGAAAACCAGTTACAGGAGGTGGTGTCTGACCACTGGAAGCATTATGTAGAGTGGAAGCTCTTTTTGAAAGAATGAGGGGGCTCCTCCAAGAGTCATAAGGATAAGAACTCAGCAGATGGCACTACGCACAGGGGTAACGGCTCTGGAAGGCCATGCCAAGGGATGAAGGAACATCCGAGAGGCTGGTGTGGCTTCAGCAGAAGCAACTGGAAAGGGTTGGAGACAGAATCAGAGAAGCGGCAGGTGCTGGCTCACAATGGGGTTTGTCAGAAACAGCAAGGACTCAGGCTTTTTATGCTAAGCAGGAAGGAAAAACTCCAGGAGGAGCTGAGCTGGAGAGAGACGTGAGAAGTGTCAAAAGGGGTCTGGAGGCTGCTGTGAGGTGAATGCCAATGAGTACCAAGGTGTGGATGGCAAGAGCCAATGGCTTAAGAAAAGCCACAAAGCATTCTGATCTCCCTAATCAGAAATAAGTCAAGGAAGGGAAATTTAATGCAAAGAAATGATAAGCTCCAAAAATGCCTCAGAGATGACTGAGTAAGAATTCATAGCCTCAAACACCATTTAAGAAAATTAAAAAAAAAAAAAGAAAAGAAAATTCGGGTGGATTAGTTTTAAGCTTAAAACTGACAGTAAAGTCCCCCATACCCTTTGAGGAAGGCCAATTCCTAATTAATTGCATCAGAGCTAGAGACAAGGAAATGAAGAGACAGAAACAACAGGAGCTCGGCCTCGACTTTGGCCACTTCTAACTGACATTGGATTTGCTTAGCAGAGAAGAGCCCAAAGATCATAAAAATCTTAACAGAAATGTGTCCCAGAATCCTCTCATTCCCTTCCCTTGTTTTCTTTCTTCTTATAAACCCTGCATTGCTTTGGGGGTAAAATACACTCCACTCCTTTTAGGGCTTCTAAGCAATGACTTTTTTTAAAAAGTATAAGTTATAAAGCTACAACGGAGATAATCACCATTACTAAGAAGTTAACTGACAAGAGGCTGCCCAAACTCTGATGAACACAACAGGAACCAGTTACCTTCTTTTTCTGGAAGCGAAATCTGCATCTTTGTCTTGTTTAGGCAATAAAGAAGATCTTAGAGGTTCTTTTTCTGGAATTTGCTCACCAGGTGAGTCTGTTTCTTAACCTTTTCCGGCTTCTAGAGTCTACCAGAAAACTTGTCTCCTAAAACAGCAGCCTGGGTTTCTGACTGAGCCTGCTCCGTCACTTCTTTCTCTTTAAAAGTGTGTTTAGTAATATTAACTCTCCTATTTAAACTGATATATAACCTATAGGCCTTATTTTTCTTCCACCACCACCAAAAATGTTGGGAGTGATGCTCTGCATGGTGGAGCCACCTGCTGGTCCCCACACTTCCATCAGCTCCTACTTTCCTCTGAGAGGGTGAGGCTGACACAGAGGCAGGTACTGGTCACCTTCTCCAAAGGGAACCCCAAAACTCCCAGTCCCCAATAATCAATCCAATTGTGTTTATGGGATTTTGGGGGGTCTCCCATTCCTACCTGCAGAAGTTTTCACAAACAATTTCCTTGTTCTGATCAAGCTCAAAGATGTTTGTGTTTCTGTCATTACCCTAAATTCAATCCTGGTCATACTTCTAGGAAACTGTGCCCTGGCCTGGATCCTAGCAAGGCTCCAATCAGGTGGGTGCAGGGAGTGTGGAGTGAATATAGCCAACTGCCCTCACAAGTGCTCACAGCACAGCACTGATTTAGGAGTGAGGTAGGGTAGAGAGATGCCCATGCCTCTGAACAGGGCCAGAAGGAAACTGGGCTCGTGAAACAAAAGAACCAAAAGAACCACTTGTTGAAGAAAATATGGGACTGGGTCAAGTTTGGAAATCTAACCATGACTGGCATAAGAAGGCAAGGCTGTTGTCAGCCCGACTGTTTCTCTATCACTGTGCTACCTTGTGAAGTGGAATTTTCCTGCAGCTGAATTTTAGTTGCTTGTAGGGGATCCAGATTCTAATTTGGTAAATAGGTTGTGAAGTAATTATAGTAAAATTAACTTCTCTGCTGTAATTTTGTTCTTCACTTGAAAATGGTTACAGAAAAAGAATTTTTTTGTGGTTTGGAGAAGAAGAAAAGATGGTGGGTCATTCTTTGAGAAATTGTAGGACCCTTGTACACAGTTTGACAGCGATTGAAAAAACACAGAACTGGTTTAAAGTGCTTGCCTTCCAGAGCTATAGGGAAGTCAATTCAGGTTCAATCCCCAGTACCATGTTTGGTCACCCAAGCACTGCCAAGAGTCACACGTGTTCACAGAGCCAGGAGTAAGCCCTCAGCAGAGCTGGGTGTGGCCCAAACAGCAACTAAACAAATACCAGAACTGAATGGAGGGGTGGGGGATACACAGTCAGGAGACTGGGGTGCCCCCACTTAGCAGAATCAACAGGGTCCCTGAGCTCTATGTGCTGGGGAGCTTCTTTCCCTGTTCCTACCCCTTTCCTGTTTGGGTGGGGACAGAGTTGTTTTCAGCTCCCCCTCCTTCCCCTTCCCTTTGCTGTTGCTGTCATAATGACCAGGGTTTGCACACAAGCACATACTTGGTCATGACGCTTCCACACTTGGGGTGTGGTGTGGCCGAGAACACACACTAGCTATGGTCCTGGGGAGCCCAAATGCAGATCACTGAGATGGCACTTGGCATGTCCAGTGGTGCCAAGGATCCAGCACTCTGGTTCTGACCTGCAAGGGAGCTGTCCTAGCAGCTGAATGACCCTGCATCCTGCCCCACTCTATTTAAGAACAGACACTGAGCCCAATGTTCTTCAGCCACCAGTCTGTAGGCCCTGCCACCACTGGTGTAGAAAGGCTGAAACCCACTAGAGTAATTTTAATTGCAGTCAGGTGCAGTCCCACAAGTGTAGGACAGGAAAACAGGGTGTCAGGTCACAGGTACAGCTGTTGGCTCTCCCCAGTGATCACTCCCTCCATGGATGGCACACTGTAGTTTGCATGCCTGCAGTTTCCCACCCATTAATCCATCCCACCAGCAATCTTCACAGATCCTGGAGGCTCTGGTTGCTGCTGGCCTCTATTCCCCAGCTGCTTCCTGGCCTCCTCTCCAGTACTGCACTCTTCACAGCTTCCACTGTGTTTACACCCATGGGTTCTCTGTCTTGCGCCTGGTGCCCTCTTCACCTCCTCTCTTCCAGTGATGCTGCCCAGCCGCTCCCTCCTCCGGTCAGGTAAGCCTCCCTGCCACCTCGCTCTGGCAAGCCCAAAGGCAAACATTCTACTCTGCTCAATGCTTCTTTCTTGCTAAGGTCCTGATGAGGCAACCATGAGGTGGTTCTGAAGGGTTTTAACTGATGGAGACAGAAAGGGGTTCGCAGCAGTGGATTCAGAGTGTGGGGAAGTACTGTAAGATAGAGGTCAAGATGTGGATGTCAGGAGAAAGGGACTCTCATTCATTGTTGGTGGGAATGTCGACTGGTACAGTCTTTTGGGAAAACAATATGGACTTTCCTCCAAAAACTAGAAATTGAGTTTCCATTTGACCCAGCCATACCACTCCTGGGAATATACCCTGGGAAGTCAAAAATAAGAAACACCATCTTCACTTTTATGTTCATAGCAGAACTATTCACAATAGCCAGAATCTGGAAACAACCAGAGTGCCCAAGAACTGATGACTGGACAAAGAAACGTGGTACATCTACACAATGGAATACTATGCAGCTGTTAGGAAAAAATGAAGTTATGAAAAAAATAATTTTCTCCATAGCATCCAGAGACTCAGACACAATGGAGAATGCTGACACCCGGCTCTCCTCTCAGCTCAACTGACCATGAGGATCCTGGCAGGAAAGATGGGTTTTAAGGGTGGGCCCATCACCTCTGCAAGGCCTCGGAAGCAGGAGGATGAGACTCGAACATCACAATAGCCGCCATTTTCATTGTCCAGACGCCATAGCACATCAGAGTCTGCCCATGAGAGATGCTGATCTCAAGACCATATTAACAGAGGAGTCTAGCTCAAGCCCAAGTAGGCATCCCTCAGAGGCGGGAGTCACTTGGCATTTGTGAGATGGAGATGGGGCCACCCTTCCCTATCTGATTTGTCGCAGAGGCCAGGTGACAATGTCCACAAACTACCCCAGGGCAACCAGCCATAGCATCCAAAGACTCAGACACAGTGGGGAGAGCTGACATCCTACTCTTCCCACGTCATACAGTCGTTTATGACTGCACAGTCCATCAAACTAGTGAAACCAATCATGTCTTAGAATATACTACAATCCACAATGTGTAAGAAAGGGAAGTGAGAAGGAGAGAGAGAGAGAGAGAGAGAGAGAGAAAGGAGATACATGGAGTCAGGCTGGGGGAGGGAGGTGTGGACATTGGTGATGGGAAATGGGCACGGGTGCACGGGTGGAGGGATGGGTGTTGGAACATTGTAGAACCAAACCTCAAACATGAGCATCTTGTAATTGTATATCTAAAGGTGGTATAATAAAATAATTAATTTTTAAAAAATGAAGTTGTGAAATTTGCCTATAAATGGATGGACATGGAGAGGATCATGCTGAGTGAAATTATCCAGAGGGAAAAGGACAGCTATAGAAAGCTGCATTTATTTGCAGGATAAAATAGTATGATACCAATATCCAAAGTTAGGTAAAATATGGATCAGGAGGTCTTGTCAGTGGGTGGAATCTACCGCAAATGTGTGGGAGTCAGAGGCTAGGTAAGACAGAGAAGAGAACAAGGTACTAACAATTGTTGGAAATGATAATACCAGCCTAGAACTGAGCATTGAATGTAGGCAAAGGGATATACATGATAACCTCTAAATGTATGTATTGCAAGCCACAGTGTGTAAGAGAAGGGAGAGAGAGAGAGAGAAAGAGAGAAAGAAAGAGAGAAAGAGAGAAAAGAGAGGTGAAGTACCTGGAACCCAACACAGGTACCTGGGAGCTGGCCTAAAGGCAGGAGCACCTGCTTTTCATGTTGGAGCCCAGGGTTGAAATCCTCTCAGCACTGGCAGAAGCAGTCCCTAAGCGCTGTGCTGGGAGCTGCTCACAGTACCACAAACAAAAACTGTATAAAAAAGTTCCAACAAGTGCACCCAGACTAGATGTTGTACAAGCATATGAAAAAATGTGTAGCATTATCCAGTGGAAAGACCTTAGCCTTCAACAAAGAAGGAATAATTAATTATGATGTATCTATGTGGAGGAATGGGAGGAGGGGCCCAAATCCCGCTCCAAGTCCGCCAGCGTGGCCCCTCCCTTGCACATGTGAGTGACCCCTTGGAGCTATGTTGAACTCAGCCAGGGGCTTGCCAAGCCGCCACCATTGCTCCATGGGTTGCTTCCATGTGGGGCTGAGTGGCGCAGCTGTGGGTCTGGATTGGTTGGGTCTGGATGGTCTCTCTTTCAGGGTTGCCTCCTCCCATTCCTTCCTCCACTTCCATGCTAGCAGCCCGGAAGAGAGACAATCCAGACCCAACCACAGCTGCACCGTTCAGCCCCACGTGGAAGCAACCCATAGAGCTCCGATGGCGGTAAAGGGCTCGGCCTGCCCTTGGGCAAGTCCAACATAGCTTCAAGGGTTCGCTCACACGTGCGGGAGGGGCCATGCTGGCCGGACTTGGAGAGGGATTTGGGCCCCTCTTCCCATTCCTCCACCTCCATGCCAGCAACCCCGGAAGAGAGACAGCCAGATGCACAGCTCCATCAGCATGTGGCTGCAGAGCGGCCGCACAACTCACTTAGATAGTATTGGATGTTAGGATCATGTCCTTCCCAGGATCTTTCACATTTATACACTCTATACAGTCTAGTCAGGTTCTAGCCATGACCCATCATCCCAGTGAGGCTAGCAAGAAGCCCAAGGAACCTCCACACCAATAGGTCAGTCATTCTCAGCAACCAGACTCCACAGTTGCTCAGAGCTCCACCCAAGAGAAAACCTGATCTTTCCCTATTGAGTTTCATCAGTAAATGCTCCAGATGAAAGCTTTCCACTGAGAGTATACCACTTACACTGCAGAGCCTGGCAAAGTACCCATGTTTTTTTTATATTCCCAAAACCAGTAACAATTATGGACCTCATTCCCATGTCCTGAAGGAATGGTTTGAGGCTCTTCCTGTTCCTGGAGCAAACAGATGTCCTTGAGCTACACTTGCTTGCAACAGGACATATGGAGATGTTATTGATACCTGCTCGAGCAAATCGATGAACAACGGGACGACAAGTGACAATATCTATGTGCTAAGCCATGCTTCTGAAACAATGGAATAAACACATTTTAATGGATGATAATGATTAAGTGTGTGTAACAATTAACATAGAAGTATGCGCTACATATATACCCCACACACATACATTGACAAATATGGATCTTAAACTATGACAATTTTTTTCTAGTGTTTCAAACACACCTGGCTATGCTCAGGGCTTACTCCTAGCTCCTGGTTCATGAATCACTTTTGGCAGGTCTTAGAGACGATATAGAGTGCTAGAGATCAAATCTGGGCCACTTGCATGTAAGGTAAGTGCCCTACCCTCTATCCCTCCAGACCCTAACTACAACCCGAGTTTAAAAATCTCATTTGGGATACATGTCATATCAATTCTATAAATTTAAAGCAGTAAGATCCCATGTTTGCTCTGGAATATATATGTATATATAACTCTAATAAAATTAGTTTGAAATTATAACCTAAATTTAATAAAGTAATTTCAACAAAGGATAATGGAAATTTTATCTCTTAAAATTTTTTTAGTAAATCAAGAGGCTTTATTTTTAAAAAAATTTTATTAGCCACCGTAAGATATACAATTACAAAAAATGTCATGTTTTGGTTTCAGTCATACAGTGTTCTAGCACCCATCCCTCCACCAGTGCCCATTTCTCACCACCAATGTCCCCTGTCTCTCTTCCTCCCCAGCCTTCATCCATGGCAGGTACTTTTCTCCCTCTCTCTCTCTCTCTCTCTCTCTCTCTCTCTCTCTCTCTCTCTCTCTCTCTCTCTCTCCCTTCTCTTACACATTGTGGCTTGCAATACATACAGTTAGAGTTTATCATGTAAATGCTTTTGCCTACTTTCAATGCTCAGTTCTACACTGGTATTATTTATCATTTACAATAATTATTAGTACAATGGTCCCTTGTCTGTCTTACCTAACCTCTGACTCCCCGCAGAAGGCTCCACCAACTAATAAGACCTACTGATCCATGTTTTGTCTGGCCTTGGATATTGGGTTTCCCCAAGCAATCCTTGGGTAAAATCCTGCTATTTTTTTATATCCCACAAATAAATGCAGTCATTCTATATCTTTCCTTTTCACTTTGGCTAATTGCACTCAGCATGATCCTTCCATGTCCATCCATTTCTAGGCAAATTTTATGACTTCATTTTTCCTAACATCAGCATAGTATTCCATTGTGCAGATGTATCACTGTTTCTTTATTCAGTCTTCTATTCAGGAGCACTCTGGTTGCTTCCATTTCTGGCCATTGTGAATAGAGATGCTATGAACATAGAAGTAGATGGTGTTTCAGGTGAAGAAGTAGATGTGTGTTTTTGGCCTCCCAGGGTATATTCCCAGGAGTAGTTTTGTTGGGTCAAATGGGAGCTCAATTTCTAGTTTTTTGGAGGAATGTCCATATTGTTTTCCAAAAAAGGCTATACCAGTCAACATGCCCACAAACAATGGATGATAGTCCCTTTCTCCCCACATCCATGCCAGCACTTGTTGTTCTTGCTCTTTTGAATATGCACCAGTCTCTGTGGTGTGAAATATCTCATTGTTGTTTTATTTGCATCTCTCTTATGATTACTGATGATGAGCCTTTTTCATATGCCTTTTGGCCATTTGAATTTCTTCCTTGTCAAAGTTTCTGTTCATTTCTTCTCCCCATTTTTTGATGGGCTTGATTGTTTTCTTCTTGTAAAGTTCTACCGGTGCCTGATATATCCTGGATATTAACCCCTTATCAGATGGGTACTGGGAGAATATTTTTTCCCTTTGTGAGAACTCTTTTTGTATCTTAGTCACTGTTTTTTTTTCAGGTGAAGCTTTTTAGTTTCACGTAGTCCCATATGTTTATCTTTGCTTCTAGTTGCTTCGTTAGTGGTGTTTCATCTTTGAAGATTCCTTTAGCTGCACTGTCATGGAGGGTTTTTCCTATATTTTCTTTGACATAGTTTATGGATTTAGGTCTTATATTGAGATCTTTAATCCATTTTGATCTAGTTTTATGCAAAGTATTAGAGTTTCAAACTCATTTTTATGCATATAGCTTTCCAGTTTTCCCAGCATCACTTGTTGAAGAGGCTTTCCTTGCTCCATTTGGTACTTTTTGCTCCTTTATCAAAGATTAAATGGTCATGTATTTTAGGATGGCTGTCAGGATATTCCACTCTATTCCATAGGTCCACATATCTGTTTTTATTCCAATACCATGCTGTTTTAACTACTACCACTTTGTAGTACTGTTTTAAGTTAGGAAAGGTGATGCCTCCCATCCTCTTTTTCCCAAGGATTGCTTTAGCTATTCTTGGGGGTTTATTGTTCCATAAAATTTCAGGAGTTTGGTCAATTTCTTTGAAGAATGCCATGAGTATCCTTATAGGGATGGCATTGAATCTGTATAAAGCTCTAGGGAGTATTACCATTTTGACAACGTTAATTCTCGCGAGTGCAAGAGCAGGGAATGTTTCCATTTCCTCTTGTCCTCTTTTATTTCTTGAAGTAGTGTTTTGTAGTTTTCTTTGTACAGGTCCTTTACACTCTTTGTTAAGCTGATTCCTAGGTATTTGTTTTCTGTGACACAATTGTGAATGGTATCGTTTTCTTAATATCTCTTCCTTCTCTTTTGTTATTTGCATATAGAAAAGACACTGATATTTGGGAATTGATTTTGTACCCTGCCACTGTACTATAGGTATCTATTATTTCTAGGAGCTTTTTGGTAGAGAGTGTAGAGTTCTCTATGTATAATATCATGTTATCTGCAAATAGTGATAGTTTGACTTCTTCCTCGCCTATCTGGATGCACTCAATGTCCTTTCCTTCTCTGATTGCTATGGCAAGTACTTCCAGCACTTCATTGAATAGAAGTGGTGAGAGTGGGCAACCTTGTCTTGTCCCTGATCTTAGGGATAAGATCTCAGTTTTTCCCCATTGAGGGATGATGCTTGCTGTGGGCTTTTGGTAGATGGTTTTGACTATATTGAGGAAGCTTCCTTCCATTCCCATTTTATGGAGGGCTTTTATCATGAACTGGTGCTGGAAATTGTCAAATACTTTCTCTGTGTCTATTTATATGGTCATATGGTTTTTATTTTTTCTCTTATTGACATGATGTATTATGTTGATTGATTTGTGGATGTTGAACCAACCTTGCATTCCAGGGATAAAGCTTACTGGTCATGATGTATAATCTTTTTGATGAGTCTTTGGATTCTGTTTGCTAGTATTTTGTGGAAGATATTAGCATCAGTGTTCATCAAGGAGATTGCTCTGCAGTTTTCTTTTTTTGTGTTGTCTCTGCCAGCTTTGGGTATTAGGGTTATATGTGCCTCATAGAAGCTATTTGGGAGAGTTTCTGTTTCTTCTATTTCCTGGAAGAGCTTAAAACAGACTGGCAGTTTGTCCTCCTTAAAGGTTTGAAAGAATTCACTAGTAAATCCATCTGGACCTGGTCTTGTGTTTGGACAGACTGTTTAATTAATGTCTCAATTTCCTCAATGGTTATAGGCTTATTCAGGCATTGTAGGTCTTCTTGTTTCAACCATGGGAGGATATAGGACTTCAGGAATTTATCCATTTCTTCCAAGTTCTCATGTTTTGTGGCATACAGACTATCAGAGTAATATCTGATGATCTTTTGAATTTCTGTGGTTTCTGTTGTTATGTCTCCTTTCTTTTCATTTCTGATGCTATTTATTTGGGTTCTCTCTTTCCTTTTCCTTACAAGTCTTGCCAGTGGTTTGTCCATCTTGTTTATTTTTTCAAAGAACCAGCTCTTGGTTTCATTAATCTTTTGGATTGTTTATTGGGTTTCCGGCTCATTGATTTCTTCTCTAAGTTTTACTGTTTCCTTCTTTCTGCCTGGGTTGTACTCCTTTTGTTGGTATTTTTCTAATATTTGAGCTGTGAAGTCAGGTTATTTATGTGGGCTCTTTCTTCTGTCCTGATGAATGCTTGCAGAGCTATGAACTTTCCTCTTAACACTGCTTTCGCTGTATCCCAAAAGTTTTTATAGTTCGTGTCTTCATTTTCATTTGTTTCCAGGAATCTTTGGATTTCTCTGATTTCTTTTATGACCCACTAGTTGTTCTGCAGTGAACTGTTCAGTTTCCAGGTGTTTGTCTTGACTCTGTTTTTGTGCATGATTAACTTCCATTTTCAGTGCATCGTGATCTGAAAAGATAGTTGATACAATTTACATCTTTTTTATTTTATTGAAGTATGTTTTATGGCTCAGCATGTGATCTATCTTGGAGAATGTACCATGTGCACTAGAGAAAAACGTGTATTAGGCTTTTTTTGGAATGAAAATCCCTGTATAAATCAACCAGTTCCTTTTCTTCCATTTCTTCCTTTAGTGCCAGTATTTCCTTTGTGAGTTTCAGTCTCATCGATCTATCAAGAATTGATAGAGAAGTGTTGAAATCTCCAACTACAATTGTGTTACTATCGATGTCTTCTTTGAATTCTATTAGCAGCTGTTTTTTAAGTATTTTGCTGGCCCCTCATTGGGTGCGTATATATTTAGGAGTATGATTTCTTCCTGATATACATATCCTTAATTATTAGTAAGTGGCCTTCACTGTCCCACCTGACTTTTTTTCAGTCTGAAGTCTATGTTGTCAGATACTAGTATGACCAACCCATGCTTTTGGAGGAGCTGTTTGCTTGGAAAACAGCCCCTTTGACTTTGAGTCTGTGTTTTCTCTGACTGGTCAGATGTGTTTCTTGTAGGCAGCAGAATGTTGGATTCAGTTTTTAATCCATTTTGCCATTCTGTGTCTCTTAATTGGTGCATTTAGGCCATTGACATTGAGAGATTATTGTCATGGGATTTTGTACCATCTTTATGAATAAGTTTGCTGTGCTCTTGTGGTTTGTCTTTTCTTATAGTAGTTTCTTCAGTCCTTCTTTTTAAAGTTGGTTTGAGTCTATGAAGTTCCTGAGCTGTTGCTTATCCATGAAGTTGTGTATCTTTCCTTCATATCTGAATGTGAGTCTAGCCAGGTAGAGAATCTTGGTGAAGCTTTCATTTCATTGAGTCTTTTCACTATATCCCACCATTGTCTTCGGGCTCGGAGTGTTTCATCTGAGAAGTCTGCAGTGAATCTTAGGGATGTGATTTCCTTCTTTGATCTTGCTGCTTTCAGTATTCTATCTCGATCTATGTTTTTTTTCATTCTAATTAAGATGGGCCTTGGGGTATTATTTGGATTTCTTTGAGCCAGTATCCTTCGGGCCTCCTGAATCTGGGAACAAGCAATCTTTAATTCCAGGAACGTCTCAGCAGTGATGGCTTTGACAGTTGCCTCTTCATCAGGATTTTCTTCCTGCCCCTCTGGGACCCCAATGATCCTTATGTTGTTCCTTTTGACTTCATCCCAATTATCTCTTGCTGTCTGTTCATTTCTTCTGAGTCTTTTTTTCCATCTTCTGATATTGTCTAGAGAGTCTCTGCATCTCATCTTCGAGATCACGAATTCTTTCTTCAGCAGTTGTTACTCTGTTGTGGAGGCTGTCTAGTGTGTTTTACATTTCACCTATCTTATTTTTAATATCTGTCATTTCTGTTTCTATTTTCATTTGTATTTTCTTCATTTCTGCTCTCATTTCCTCTTGTATTTTATTGACTCTGTGCTCCATTGCTTCCTTGAGCTCCTTTTGCATTGTTAATAGTTCCATGCAGAATTCCTTCTCGGGAAGGTTATATAGGTCATCGTAATTACCTGGCTCAACTTGGTTAGTGACTTTACTAATGGAGCTTAGTGGAGTTCTGCATTGCTTTACCATTGCTACATTGACAGTTGCAAATTGTGTATTCTTGTGTGGATATAATGTACGGTTAGGGATGTTTAGGCTGTTTATGGAGTTTTTGTTGCAGGTAAGGAATGTTGAATGTTATATTACTGGGTACCTCTGTGTAGAGTACTTGCCAGTAGTTTTTTTTCATGCAGACATGCTAGCGTGTCCACATGGTTTTGGAATTTGGGGTGTGTGTCACTCTGTGACTCTTAATTGGTTCATTTAGCCCATTGACATTGAGAGAGATTATTGTCATGGGATTTTGTGCCATCTTTCTGAACAAGTGTGTTATGCTTTTTGGGGTTTGTCTTATCTTACAGTAGCTCCTTCAGTCCTTTTAAAGTTGGCTTTGAGTCTCTTAAGTTCCTGAGCTGTTACTTATCCATGAAGTTGTGTATCTTTCCTTCATATCTAAATGTGAGTCTAGCCGGGTAAAGAATTCTTGGTGAGGCCTTCATTTCATTGAGTCTTTTCATTATATCCCACCATTTTCTTTGGGCTCAGAGTGTTTTGTCTGAAATATCTGCTGTAAATCTTAGGGATGTTCCTTTGTATGTGATTTCCTTCTTTGATCTTGCTGCTTTCAGTATTCTATTTCTATCCATGGTTCTTGTAATTTTTACTAGGATGTGTCTTGGAGTATTCTTATTTGGATTTCTTTTAACTCCTACACTTCAGATCTCCTGTTCTGGGAGCAAGCACTCTTTAGTTCCAGGAACTTCTCAGTAGTAATTGCTTTGATAGTTGCTTCTTCATCAGGATTTTCTTCCTGACCCTCTGAGACTCCAATGATCCTTATGTTATTCCTTTTGGCTTCATCTCGATTATCTGTTGCTTGTCTGTTCATTTATTGTGAGTCTTCTGTTGTTTTCTAGAAAGTCTTTACACCTCATCTTGGAGCTCACTAATTCTGTCCTCAGCCGTTGTTACTCTGCTGTGGAGGCCTTCCAATGAGTTTTTCATTTCACCTACCACATTTTTAATATCTGTTATTTCTGCTTGCATTTTCATTTCCATTTTCCTTACTTCCTCTCTCATGTCCTCTTGCATTTTATTGGATCTATGTTCCATTGCTTCTTTGAGCGCCTTATGCATCCTTAATAGCTCCCTTCAAAATTCCTTATCAGAGAGGTTATACAGCTCATCATTATTGCTTGGCTCATCTTGGCAAGTGACTTCTCTCACTGAGCTTGGGAATTCTGCATTGCTTTATGATTATGACCATTACAGGTTGCAAATTGTATGTTCTTGTGTGGAAGGGCAATACAGTGAGTTGTCAATGGTTGTCATAGAGTATTGTGGGAGGTGGGGCTAATGAACCCTGGTACTTCTATATAGGATATACACTAAATACTTCTTAGTTTATACTTATATATACACTAAGTACTTCTTGGTTTTGAATTTTGGGGGTGTGAAACCTGAGAGAGTCTGATCCCTTTGTGCACTCACCTTGGGGTTGGGGTTGGGTCTGGGCACTGAGGAGTTCAGGACGCACCTGGGGTGGGGCCAGTGGAATCTGGCAGCACATTGGTATGGAGAGAGTGCTGGGTCCAGTGGTAGAATTTGGGTGCTCCAGGCCAGCTATCTCTTAAAATTTTAAGAGAAGCTTCATTAACTTTATAAGTGTTCATGTTATGATTTAATTAGTTTGAATCAAATGAGATCAGCAGTCAACGTGATTAATTCAATTTTTTTAATGTTTTCAAACAATGCAGTGCACAGGTGTCCAGAAGGAAGAGTATTTGCCAAGCAGTACCTGGGCGATGAGATCAGACAGAGGGACAGTGGTGGGGGGTCAGAGAAACGCATCCGGGTGAGTGTGGGACTCTGGGAGGTGAGCTGGAAAGGTTGACTGGGTCTTTCAGACTTTCTGATGAGAGACTGAGGGAGAGTCGGCAAGGAGACCATTCATCTGACTATGCAGTTCCTGTGCTTCACCATAAGACCAAGTGCTTGTGCATGTAGCTCAGGACACAGTTAAATCAAAGCTATAATGGAAACATGAGGATTCCTGGAGAGTAAATAAAACAGGAGCAAATGACAGTGGATTGTTGGATGGCAGATTTAGCTAATCTGGGAGTTTTGGTGTTTTGCCCACTCACAGCTTAATCTATTTAAGCCAAGGTTCATTCTAATGAGAGCTCTCTTCTATGTAAACACTGCTAGAGGGTGTGGCAGTTACAAAAGTCACCTTGACTCTGAATAACTTCTGACTTATTATACATCTACTAAGACTTCTATGTTTTCTAGATTGGACACAGCTCTTCTTTATACCCACTGCACCCAGCGTGGGACAGTTAGAATTTACCAGGAGACTGCCACCCTGGCTACGTTGAAACTATTGCTTAAGATTATAGGAAGGATCATACTAGTTTGCTCTCAAGCAGGTGAGTGTGACCCTTTCAGTATACGGAGAACAAGATACTCAGAATCACCTTGGTGCAGATAATAAATAAAGACCTTGTGGGTACCATCTAGATTACATGAAGCTCATAAAATTAAGATGTATTAGTTTATATCAGCCTTCTCTCTCTCCAGTGTTTTACATAAGAGATAATCTCAGTATTAGTCCTTGGCTTAATCTTTGTTTATACCTGCAATAGGGTGTGGCACCACCCTTCTACACCCTGTTTAGAGTTCTTTGTTGACATGACCCTCCTGGTTGGATTATTTTGGTGTATATAAGGGGACTGACTTGAGGTCCCTTCCGCTTTGGCTCCTCAACTTTCAGATTTTGGCTCCTGTGGCTTTTGACTCCTTGGCCTTTCAGCTTTTGGCTTTTGACTTTTGGCTTTTTGCTCTTTGGCCTTTTGCTCCTTCTGGGTAGGACTCATCTCGGGTGAGATCCTCTCTCTTTGGGAGACTTAGGCTCTTTTGTATGGTCTAAGTTCGAACCAGAGCTAAAGTTTGTTCATTATATTGGAGTGCTGTGGAAGAGCTTTTGTACTATTAAAAGCCTTTTTGGAATTGTGCCGGATTCGTGAGTTTTCATCCGTTCTCCCAGCGTCCTCGGAGGTAGAAGAGGACTTCTGTCCTGACACTGTTGGGGACCCAGTGGCATCCTCGACAGTGGATGATGTGGTGAGTGAAGGCGAGCAAGGCTGTGCAGGGTGCCTCAAGAGTATGATCTGAGGCCAGGAGAGTTAGGTTTTACAAAGGGGTGTAAAGAGAGGAACCTGGGAACACAGCAGGGATCTGTGGGGAGGGGCTGAGGTGAGACACAGACTTACTTTCTTTGGCTGACCTCAGTCAATGGCTTCTAGAACTTCCTGCTTTATGACTTCATGAAATAAGAGAAGAGAGCACTCAGGAGAGAGGGAAGGCAAGCCTAAGGCCATTCATTCTTTTCATTTTAGGATGCATTTCAGGAGACTGCTCACCTTTACGGATGATGTTTCTCAATATTTATTATTACTATTATTATTGTTATTGTTATTATTATTACTGTTGTTGATATTGTTGGTGGTGAAAGTTTAAAATATTGCTGGTGATGCTATTCTCATTTTCTTCTTTGGGAAGTGTTATAGAATGAATTGTGTACCCTCAAAAATGCATACAATGAAGACCCAAGCCTTGAATGTGAATATACGTGAAAGTGGAGTATTGAAGCAGAAAATGTGTTCAAAGGCAAATACTGAGAGTTCTTGAGTCCAATACAGCCGGTGACCTTATTCCTGAGTCCAACACAGCTGGTGTCCTTACTGGAAGAGGTGAAGACCCAAGCATGTGGGCACACAAAGACTGAGAACATAGAAGAAAAGAGCAAAGCTGCTGACACCTTGTACTTTCAGTACTTCCAGTTACCAGAAATGGGACAATATAAATTTCTGTTGTTTAAACTACTTCGTTTGGGGGTGGATTCTTATGGCCATGTGGCTAATCTCCAGAAGGATGTGTCTGCTTGTGTGACTGCCCAGGGCTTCCTAGGCTCTACCTGCTGGGCTCTGGGGACATTGGTACCAGAGATCAGCCTCAGGACCTCAGAAAATACCAGACATGGACTGGCCCTTTGAGCTCCCTCCCCTTGCCTGCAAGTGACAATTTCTAAAACCCAAGAAGAGAATGGTCAACGGGTCCAGTTCTGCAGGTAGGTTTCAGAACATCATTGTTGAAGAGAGCAAAGGTTTCAGTACAATATCTTGGCTTGATGATCCACTGAAAAGTGTCCAAATAGTAAATGAGTTGTCCAAATAGTAAATAGTAGAGTCCAAATAGTAAATGAGTTGTGCTGGTGTTAGCATCATCCTCCTGCTCATCAGGAAGGTGAGTTGTGACCCAAGCCTCCAGGAAAAATATTTATTAGAACTTGGAATGTAGAGAACATTGTGATGTATATGCAGTTTTAAAAAGCGAAAAACTGGGGTTGGAGTGATAGCACAGAAGGTAGGACTTTTGCTTTGTACATGACCAAGCCATGTTTGATGCCTGGCAGCTAGGGTGCTCCCCTGAGCACTACCAGGTGGGATCCCTGAACTGAGCACCGCAGGGTATGGCCCCCAAAACAAACAAAAAGAACCAACAAAGAACTGGTTCTTGACAACCAGTGCTGGTGTGGATGCGGGACTAAGGGACTCTCATCCATTGTTGGTGGAAATGTTGACTGGTACAGCCCTTTGGGGAAAACAATACAGACATTCCTTCAAAAACTAATACTTACCTCCCATTTGACCCAGCAATACCACTCCTAGGAATATACCCTGAAGATCCAAAAAACACATAACTGAAACACCATCTACACTTCTATATTTATCGCTGCACTATTCACAATAGCCAGAATCTGGAAACAATCTGAGTGCCCGAGAACAGAAGACAGGATTAAAAAAAAACTGTGGTACATCTATACCATGGAATACTCTGCAGCTGTCAGGAAAAATAAAGTCATGAAATTTACCTGCAAATGAATGGACATGGAGATTATCATGCTGAGTGAAATCAGACAGAGGGAAAAGGACAGGTATAGAATGACTGCATTTATCTGTGGGATATAAATATATACCAGTGTTCTACTAATTGTTGGAAATGGTAACACTAGACTAGAACTGAACATTGAATGTAGGCAAAGGGATTTACATAAAAAATGCACAGGATGTCTGGATTTTAGGCCATAGAGGTGATTCAAGAAGTGGGAGACCTTGTAGGTGGGAATTTGGGTTCCATCCCCAGCACAATGGCGTCTGCTGAGTACCACTGGGTTTAACTGTGAGCACTGAGCTGGGAGTAGCCCCCTGAGATCCACCCACATGCCCTGATGTACCCCCTAAAGACTGGAAGGTCCTGAAACCTGGCTGGTACTTAATTAGTGTGAGTTCTGATTTTCAACCTGACATCCATGTCACTGTGGAGTTCTATTTGTCAAGGAACACTCATCACTGTTCAGACACACCAAACAAGCGAGCAGATGGCTCAAGTGATGCCAAACCTTTGGCCCTTGGTTACAAAACACTGATGACTGATCAGTTGGGAAAGGTGAGGGAAGGAGGAGGTGGACTAGAAGTAACATCAGGGCTTTGTTGGACGGGCCGGGCACCACAGTGCTGAAACACAGTATAATGCCTAAATGTTGACACTATTGACTCAGCATCGCCTGAGCTGGTGGTGAAATGCAATAGGGTGCCTAAATGTTAACACTACTGACACCATATCACTTGCGCTATAATAAAGAATTTGTTTAAAGAAAAAATGGGGATTAGAGAGATAGAACAGATTTAGGCACTTGCTTTGCATTCTGCTTAACCTGGTTAGAATTCCCAATACTGCACATGGTCTCCCAAGCACCATCGGGGTCACCTGAGCTTGGAGACCAGAACAGCCCCTGAATACTCTGGGTGTAAAGAAGGAAGAGGAGGAGGAAGAGGAGCCATAGAGGGCACGGGGGAGCACAGGATGTCACTTATTTCTCTATATCCATGCACTTATTGGTAAATATGTATCCCTGTGTTTGTGCCACAAGATACATTTGTAGGTTGGTGAATCACCTCCGACAGATGGTACATGGACTCCCCATTTGTTCCCATTGATGGCATTGCCCTCATCTGGGCACCTCTCCACAGCCACTAGTCTGGCAGAAAAGTCACTGCCAAGAATGGTGCTCATGAGTTGCACATTTTTCCATTTTTTTTCATTTTGATCTCTTTCTTTTTTTGCCTAAAATTGTTACTTCCTCTTTGAAGCATGATACAGTGCTATAACTCCTTTATAAGCTGGAGTTTATCGTGGGGAGGGTTGCCCTTTCTTCTGAAGAAAGAGGAAACAGTGAGATGGTCGTCCTTTTGCCATTGGCCCCACTCTTTGGCCCAGCACTTTCCTTTTCTGTGTCTCTCATCAACTATCAAGCCTTATTTCTTGCTTCTGCGCTTGTCCCTTTCAAATTCCACCAGGGCCACTTTACAACAGAGAAGCGTTGCTTTGGGAGACATTGAAGCCTGGGAGCAGGATGTCACATCCTGCCCTGGCCAGCGGTTTGCTATTTTATTTGCAGTGACAGGGTCTAGTCAGCAGATGGCAACAAACTGCCTTGTGAGGAAAAGAAAATGTAGGTTGTGTTAAAAATAAGAGAGAGGAAAGAGAGAGAGAGAGAGAGAAGGAGGGAGAGAGAGACAGAGACTTAAACAGAGAGAGAAAGAGACACAGACACAGAGGGAGTGCAGAGCATTAAATATAAGAGAGAGGAAAGAGGGAGAGAAGAGGGAGAGAGAGACAGAGACAGAGAGTCACAGAGAGAGACTTAAACAGAGAGAGAAAGAGACACAGAGACACAGAGGAAGCAAAGAGAGGGAGAGAAGAGAGGGAGTCAGGGATAAAAAGAGGGAGATGCAGAGAGAGAGAGAGGGAGAGAAGGACAGAGATGAAGAGAGGGAGAGAGAGAGGAAGAGAGGGGAGAGAGAAAGGGAAGGGAGAGAGAAACAGAGAGATGGAGAGAGAGGGAGGGAGAGAGAGAAAGAGAGAGAGAGAGAGAGAGAGAGAGAGCAGGATGTGTGTGGAAGCACGCTGCTTGCTCACAAGCCTGACTTCCCCACAGGCCTGTACAGACCCTGGTTGGACATTTCTGTAGCTCTCAGTTCTTTCAGTCCTGTATAACTCATGGTCCCAAAGAGGCTTCTTACAAGAGATGCCACACTGTACCCCCACCCCCACAACGGGAGAAGGCAAGATGTACATTACTAAAAAAAAAAAAAAAAAAAAAAAAAACCTCTCAGGAAAACAGGTGCAGAGGGAAGGCTCCTCAGCACAGCTCAGGCCATTTACCACCAGAAAGCAAGAGGCAGAGATGGCTGGGCGGCAGGAAGGTGGCTCTAGGGTCACCTTCAATGGAGGGTGGGACTGGCCTCCTGCATCTCCTCCTGAGCCCTCCTGGCCTCACTGCCTCTGGCTGCTCTGTATGCGCCTGGCGTCCTGTCTGGGTCCCGGTGACAGGCGACAGCTCATTTCACCTGTGTGTCCTCGGCTCCAGCCTGGCTGGCAGTTGTCATGGCAACCCCTCGGGCTCTTCAACCCTTCTCCCAGACTGACCAGGCCCAGGGAAAACCATTCTGAAAGGCACCAGGCTCCAGGCTCCCTTTGCTGGGGTGGAGGGGTGAGGGGGGCTGGTGGATCCAAAGAGCAGCTTGACCTAGTTTTAAGGTTGCTCCATGAGGAAACGGCGGGCTGCGCAGCGATGCTGGGAGAAGGTGAGTGCTGCTTCCAGAAAGGGGGGACCCCCACCAGCAGGCCAGCGGTTGTCCCCCTTCAGGCGGCTGGTGATTTACCCTCTGCCCCAGGGGCTCCTCAGAACACACCCAGGAACACTGGTTTTCTGGATTAAGAAAAATGTGACACGTTTCCAACAATTGACCAGTCAGTCCTCCTGGCCCCTGAAAGAGAGAGAAAGAGAGACACAGAGGCCAAATATTCCTGGCCTTGGATATTACTCTCATACTTTCTTTTTATCCCACAAATGAGATCACTCTGGACAAGAACTTGGATATATATGATAACCTTTCAGCATCTTTACTGCAAACCATAATATACAAAAAGGAAAGGAGAAAGAAAGAGGGAGAAAGACAGAGAGAGAGAGAGAGAGAGAGAGAGAGAGAAGGTGCCTGCCATGTGGGTGAGGGTGGAAGAAGGGAAACTGGGGGCATTGATGGTGGGAAATGTACATAGGTAAAGGGACTGGGGTCTGAACATTATGTGACTGAAACCCAATAATGAACAGCCTTGTAACTGTGAATCTCACTGTGATTCAATTTAAAAAATCTATTGAGCCCTTCTGTGCAGGTCAGGAGACTCACCTTTGTTACCTTTATCTTGACTGAAGCTGCTTTCAGCAGAATCTGTCATGATTTCTGGATGATCCTCCACCGTCCTTCCCTCTTCCCCAAACCAAGAATAAGAAAAACACTGTCCCTAGATGCTCTTTTATCCTAAAGTTATTCAGGGGGTGGGGGGAATGGGGATATAGGGGGCAGCCAGAAGACCTGAAAAAATGTTTTTAAATGAATCAATAATTCATTCAGACATTGATAGACATTACTGTGGCATTATGAATCAATTCACCAAATTAATCAATTGATTTTGCTGAATAATCAGATAAAGCAGATAACAGGCTACTTTGATCTTGTCTGATTCAATTAGATGACTAGAAAGATTGTGTGATTACATTAAATTGTTCACAGGCTTTTGGGATACTTTCACTAACAGAAAATGTCAGGTTTTCCTGGAACTCCATGTCTCAGAGAACGTGGAGATTGGGCTGATAGCTGGGGGTTGCTGCCTGGGACCCCAAAGCACTGCCCCGTCTTGGGTTTTAGAAGTCCTGCAATTTCAACGATATAGGCATTCCTCCGAAAGCTAGATATTGAGCTCCCATTTGATCCAGCAATAGCACTCCTGGGAATATACCCTAGAGACCGAAAAACACATAGCAGAAACACTATCTGTACTTCTTTATTCATCTCTGCGCTATTCACTCTAGCTAGAATCTGGAAACAACCTAAATGCCCGAGAACAGAGGATTGGCTAAAGAAACTGTGGTTCATCTACACTATGGAATACTATGCGGCTGTCAGAAAAGATGAAATTATGAAATTTACCTGCAAATGGATGGACATGGAGACTATCATGCTGAGTGAAATTAGTCAGAAGGAAAAGGACAGATATAGAATGACTGCATTCATTAATAGGATATAAATAGATACCAGTGTTTTACTAAATATGGGAAATGGTAATGGCAGATTAAAACTCACCACTGAATATACACAAAGAGACTTAAGTGATAAACTCTAAATATCTGCAGGGCTAGCCACAATGTGTAAAATAAGAGGGAGAGAGATGCAGAGACAGAGAGAGAGATAGAGAGAGAAAGAGAGGAAACTGGGGTACCTGCTATTAAGGCGGCCTGGGGGTGGGAGGGGAGGGGTACATTGGTGGTAGAAATGGGGCACTGGTGGAGGGATGGGTGCTGGAATACTGTATTACCAAGCACCAATTATGAACACCTTTGTAATTGTATCTTTCACGGTGGTATAATAAAAAAAATTTTTTAAAAAGTCCTGCAATTTCAGACACAGAGTTCAGTAACCAGAAAGCTGCGCCATTTTGTTAACTCCCTACTGATAGTACATCATTGGTCATGATAACCTCAGCAATTTCCTGATGCAGGTTTATTATTTGACCATTCTGGAAGTCTAGGTGAGTTTTGCTGCTGAGCTCCAGGTGTGCTGAGTGCCACCTTCCCAGAGTCTGCGTGGAGAACGCATCCCCATGGTCCCTTGGTCAAGCAGCTAGTGGTTATGTGCATGCTTTGGCTTGTGACTCCTCACCCTGGTGTTTGGTCAGGTTGGTCTTCCTCTAACCCTCTTGCTCCCTCTTCCACTTACAAGGCTACTTGTGATGACACTGGGCTCACTTAGTGAATCCAGAATAATCTCCCATTTCAAGATCTTCAGCTTAATCACCTCTGCATGATCTCTTCAGCCATGGAAGAGAACCTAGTCCCAGTTTCCAGAGTCATTATTGTCCCACGCATCCCAACTGGAGACCATCATCTGATTTCAGAAGTGGGGATGGACATTAAAATTCTCTAGACCTCTGTGCTTCAGGGCACACTGAAAAAGCAAGTGGGATATATGTGGTCCCATAAAGCAATAAAAGCTCTTCCAGTGAAAGTATAATTCCTCCACATTAAGTCTTGGCTTCCAGAAAATTCCTGCTGTCACAGAAATCTGGACACCAGAGACAAATATATGGAACCTTTAATAGTTAAATGTACATTTGGCTTTGGAGAATATTCCTTTGACCTTTATTTAAGTGTCTTTTCCTCTAAACAGTAGATAGCTGATTTCCTCGGGGCATAGCATTTTTTAAAGTATTTTATTATACCACCGCAAGATATACAATTACAAAGATATACAATTAAAAAGTTCATATTTGGGTTTTGGTCATACAGTGTTCCAGCACCCATCCCTCCACCAGTGCCCATCTCCCACAACCAACATCCCTGGTTCCCTCCCCTCCCCCCCCCAGCCCACCTCCATGGCAGGTTCTTTATTTCTTTCCCTTTCTCTCTATCTCTTTTTCTTTTCCTTCCCTTCCAGATTGTGGATTACAGAACATACATTAAAGGGTTGTCATGTGTATCTTTTTGCCTGTACTTAATGCTCAGTTCTAGGTTGGCATTAGTACTTTCGACAATTGTTAGCACAGTGTTCCATTTTCTGTCTTACCTAGCCTCTGACTCCCACACGTTTGTGATAATTTCCACCTTTGACAAGACCTCCTGATACATGTTTCACTTGACCTTGGATATTGGTATCATAACATGTACATATATATTTATGTCATGCAAATAAGTGCAGTCATTCTGTATCTGTCTCTCTCCCTGGCTAATTTCACTCAACATGATCTTCTCCATGTCCATCCATTTATAGGCAAATTTCATAACTTTGTTTTTCCTAACAGCTGCATAGTATTCCATTGTGTAGATGTACCAAAGCTTCTTTATCCAGTCATTGATTCTCAGGCACTCTGGTTGTTCCCCAAATTTTGGCTATTATGAATAATGCTGCTAGGGCATAGCATTTTAAAGACAAATATTTTTTGTTTTTAGTATATTTTATTATACCACCATGAGATAAACAATTACAAAAAAATGTTCATGTTTGGGTTTTGGCCATACAGTGTTCCATCACCCATCCCTCCACCAGTGCCCATTTCCCACCACCAATGTCCCCAATTCCCTCCCCCTCCCTAGCCTGCCTCTATGGTAGGTTCTCCATCTCTTTTCTCTCTCTTTCTCTCTTTCTCTCTTCCTTCTCTTACATATTGTGGATTGTAATACATATACTTAGAGGGTATTAGGTGTATCTTTTTGCCAGTATTTAATGCTAAGTTCTATGTGGTAACAGCACTTTTGACAATTATTGACACACTGTTCCCTTCTCTGTCTTACCTAACCTCTGCTCCCACACGTTTGTGGTAATTTCCACCTTAAAGGCAAATTTAGAGCAAAATTCTCATTAAACATCACCGGTTAACATCCTCAAATTAAATCAATGGATATGGAAAAAAAACCTGTTCAGGGACATATTGTATCTTCTAGAACTGTGAGGACCTCTGGTGGCCAAATTTTTAAAAGGACTTTTAAAAATGAGAGGTGACCTGGGAACAGTGGTGGGGTTATCTATGAACTTTGGTGGTGGCGATGAAATAACTGAGAGTGTCAGTACCATAAACATCAACACTATCATAACCACAAGGTCATGATACAAAAGACACCATTATAAATCAACAGGCCAAACCATTACAATATTTAACTAAGATAGAACGTAAGCTATTCAAGCTTAGAACATTTGAAGATTTTGATTATTCCTGTCTCAGTTATTAACACAAGACAAAGATGGAGTAAAGTTAATATGTATTAGAACAAAATAATTCAGAAAAAAACTTCAGCAATTTCACTTCTATAGAATATTCAGAGGGCTGGAAAGAGAGTTAAAAGTCTCTCCTTAGTTCTTGTCTTGCATTCAGTAGCCTAGGGTTTGATCTCCAGCTTTGCATATGGTCCCCTGTTCCCCAGGCACTGCCAGGAGTGATCCCTAAGTGCTGAGCTAGGAGTAAATCCTGCACTGCTAAATATGGGCCAACCCTGTGCCCCGACCAAAAAAAATAGAAAAAAATTGAGTCCATCTTTAAAATAGAGAGGGAGAACAAATACTACACCACAGAATTACATTTTGCTCAAGGACAGCCCCCAAAAAATGTTTGCTGGATCATGAGACAAGTTCTAGAATACTTTTGCAAAGTTATCTGTACCGTCCCCAGGTTATAGTGGAATTAAGGTAAAAATTTATTACAAAAAAGATAATTAGAAAATGCCCAATATTTGAATTTTTTACAGTACATTTAAAAACAATCTACATTTCAAAGAAAAAAATTATGCTGGAATTTAAAAAATTGAACTGCATAATGTGACCACAATATTCTAAAACATATAGTACAGATGAAACTATACTTAAAGGAATTTAATGCATATGTTAAAAAAGGAGAGTGAAAAATTGACTGAGCTACTATCTGAAGAATAATAGAAAAAAAAGCAGGTTAAGGTCAAATAATAAGGAAGGTAGGAAAATATAAAGAAAATAGCAAAACTTAATGATAATGTACAGCATAGAAAACTAAGGCAAGATATGACTATTTGAATGTTATTTGTGATTTATGAATTTCTGGCAAGTGTTACTTAATACATTAAATGAAGGACAACCATGCGAGCAAGCTGGGTTCTGAAAAGGATTCAGCAAAATCGATCATATTCACACGGTAACCAAGCTCATTGAGGTTTGTAGGGAGCTCAAGATGCTGCTCTGTCTAACGTTAATTCATTTAAAGAAAGTCTTTGATTCTGTTGAGAATGAAGTGGTCATCGAAGCCCTAGCCAAACAGAGCATTCATACTCAATACATCAAGGTCCTTCATGAGCTGTACTACGGATTCACCACCAGGATCTCACCATTCTACAAGGAAGTGATTATTGATGCAAAAAAAGAGCGGTTTGGCAGGGTAATACTATTTCACCGAAACTCTTCAGTGCCACCCTTGAGAATGTCATGTGACAATTAGAATGGGAAGGAATGGGAGTGAAGATAGACGGTCAGCAACTACACCACCTCTGCTTCGGTGATGACATTGTTCTAATAACACGAAACAATTAGCCAAGCAACACAAATGCTGGCTGACTTTGACCATGAATGTGGAAAGGTAGTTCTACAGCTGAATCTCAACAAAACAATGTTCATGAAAAATGAACTAATTCCAGATGCTCCATTCACTCTCAACAGAACAAACATCTCTGAATGCAGCAGTTATGTGTACCTAGGTCGAGAACTCACATGATGAAAGACCTAGCACCTGAGCTGCGTAGGAGGAAGAGAGCAGTGTGGAACACCTTCAAGAGCATCGAAGAAATAGCTAAAAGAACAAAGAAACTCCGGCTTTGGGCACATCTCTTCAACTCCACCAATCTTCCTGCTTTAACATACGCCTCAGAGACCTGGACCCTATGAAAGCAGGATGAGAACTCTATTCGGTCTCTCAAAGAGGAATCGAAAGAGCTATGCTTGGAATATCACGCCTCACTCAAGTGAAAGAAGGAATCCAGAGCTCCAACCTCCGTCGCTCTTCCAGAGTCAGGGACGCTGTCTCATTTGCTAAGGCATCGATAATCAGATGGGCTGGACATGTAATGTGATTTGGAGATGACCGCTGGACTAGAGCCGTTACTGACTGGATCCCATGGAACGTCAAAAGATCACGTGGCTACGCACCTACAAAATGATCAGACTTCTTCGTCAAGACCCTGAATGAACATTTTGAGGCTCTTCATATTCCTGGAGCAAGCAGATGCTATTGGGCTACACTGGCACGTGACAGGGACAAATGGAAACATTATTGGCGCCTGCTCCAGCTAATTGATGAATAATGGGATGTCAAGTGATCAAGTGACCAAGTGACTTAACAAACAAAACTAAAACATTATAAGGAAAATGAGACAAGTATGCAAACTCTAAATGTATGAAGAAGTTAATGGTGGAAGACCTGTAGATGTTGTATCAACAGATCGTAATAAAAATTGTTGAGGGACCAGAGCAATACTAAGGCATTTGCCTTGCATGTGGCTGACCCGGTTAGATCACTAGAATCCCATATGGTTCCCGAGCATAGCTCGGTGTGACCAAAAAAAGAAAAAATATATAAAAATAGTTGAAATATATTTCGATTTCACTGAAAATTGAAAATAATGAAGTGCCTCTCTGTTGTCAGTGTGATGATGCTAAGGTATGCAACTGAAAATCGTTTCTCTTGTGTAGAGATTCATCTACAAAATCTGTCTATGCAGTGATATGTCTGGGATTTGCTCTAATATAGCAGAGATGCAAAGCAGATGGGAACCACATGGAAGAGGGGCTCTGGTTCTGGTTTTGTGTTATTCGCTGTTGAGTGAAATATGGTTGTAAGCATGGATTAAACTAAACCGTTTACATTTGTGATGTTCAAATATTTCTATATTAATTTTTAAGAGATAGTTTAGGCATAGACACCAACATGAGAAGTATTACAATGTAGATAAGTGTCTATGAAATATGATTAATTAGATATAAGAAATAGGTGTTGGGAAATATGCACTGCTGGAGGGATGGGTGTTGGAACACTGTATGATGAAAACCCAGTCATGAACAGCTTTGTAATTGTCCATCACATGGTGATTCAATAAAATAAAATTTTATTCAATAAAATAAAAAATAATAAATAAATTTTCTTAATCCTGATCAGGAAATAAAATCTTGATCACTTGACATCCCATTATTGCTTTCAAACAATAAAAACTTCTTAGACAAATGGCTTCCCTGGTAAACTCTTCCAAGCATTGATAATTAACCGTCATAAATAGATTCTTTTAATAAATAGAGGGAGACTGAGTCTTAACTAAATTTATGAGAATAGAAAAAATTGAGAGAAAAATCTGAAACAAGCATCATAGGAAAGGTAAATTACAGATAAAATTGTCCATAATTTCATAAACATGGGTGCAAATTTCTTTGAAGAAAACATTAGCAAGGACATATTTCCCTTTACAAGGAAAGAGAGAAGTCAGCGTGGCAAGTAGCAGAGTATCTGCCTTTACAATGTGAGACTCAAGTTCAATCCCCAGCATGATGGTAGCCCCTCACATCACAACCAAGCAGGTACTCCCCCAAAGGGAAAGGAAAGGTTCAGGAGGGTCAGGGACCCATCAACTTGGGAACTAAACTTTGGTGATAGTCACAATGTAGTCTAGGCAGAGGTTTAAATTTAATGTGTCGGCCAGAGAGTCAGTATAAAGGTTAAGACCCTTTCTTATGTCTGACTACCCATGGCCTCCTGAGCAATGCCAGCTTTGACCCCTGAGCACAAAGACAGAAGTGTGTTTCTCAGCACAGCCAGATGTAGCCAATCACACTTCCCTCCACCTGAAAGGTAAAGTATTATAGATCAATTCAACTTTTGCTGTTTTATTTCTTTGTTTGGGGGCCCCAGGGGTGCTCAGGGCTTTCTCCTGGTTTTGCCCACACTCAGGGATCACACTTCCTGGTGCTGGGGGACCACATGGCGAGCGGGAAAGCAAGCCTGAGTCAGTCACACCAATGCCCTACCTGTTGTACTATCACTCCAGCCTCCACATTACTTTAGTTTCTTTTTCTTTTTCTTTTCTTTTCTTTTTTTTTTTTCTTTTTTGGGTCACACCCGCGACACTCTGGGGTTACTCCTGGCTCTTTGCTCAGGAATTACTCCTGGCGGTGCTCAGGGAACCATATGGGATGCCAGGGATTAAACCAGGGTCAGCCGCGTGCAAGGCAAACACCCTACCTGCTGGGCTATTGCTCTGGCCCCTACTTCAGTTTCTAAAAAACAAAAATAATGAATACCATCATCACATCCGAAGAATAAAAGACAAAGGGTAAATGATCATCTCAATCAATAAATAAAAATAGATAAAACATCAAGTTATATCCAGATATTATTGTACACAATAATAAAATAGTGAAAAATTTACTCTGGGACCAGAAATGAGACAAGAATCCTTTTTATCAAGACTTCCCAGCAGTATTGCAGGTCTGAGAGAAGATTCAAAGGACTGAGAGCTTCTCAGAAGGCCCAGGTCTATTCCCCAGAAGACCAACAGGAGCTAGTCCTGAGCACCGAGCTGGGGGTGGGCCTGGGAAAGCATGTGCCCCAAGGACCAAGGGTTTACTGATAGAGAAATAACCAGGGCCTCCCTTTTTCACGTTTCATTCCTGATTACTTTTAAAATATAGGCACACCCATTTTTGACCACTAGATGGGTCTCTACTCAAACACCAGCCTTCTTCCACAAAGCTGAAGAATTGCATTTGCCTAGTTTCCTCACTTCCCTGTGCTTTTCCTTTGGGTTTGCTAAGAACAAAATGAACAACACTTGCTTTTGTGAACAAAACTTTTACTGTTTCAACAAAGGAAACACTTGTTATGACAACTGTGCTACTGTAGTTTGTACGCAAAGGGGAAATAACTCTTCCTGCAGGAGGAGTTAGAGCAAATGAAGATAGCTTGGCCTTGTCCTAGATTTGGACTTGTACTATCATTTCCAGGATAAGAAAAAAGGGGCTATAAAGTATTTTTTGAGTTGTGGCATTATACTTTGTAATGTAAAAAGATTTTAATTAATTTTTTATTTAAATATATTTTAATAACTATTACTAAATTAGTTTTAGGGCCATGCCTGTTGTGGTCAGGGTTGCCAATGGCTCATGGCTTCAGTCAGTGCCTGGTGGTTCTTGGGGGACCAGATGGTACCAGGGGTCGAACCTGAGTCTGCTACATGCAAAGTGCATGCTCCAGTCTGTGACTCTCTCTGTCTCTGTTCATAAGATGTTTAAATAATTATCTCTGTCATGAAAGATCTTCTATGAGGGAAGCATATTAAAAAACGGGGACAGGCTTGGGCTGCTTGCACCACATAAGGAACCATGTTCAGAATCATAAAGCAATGGTTGAGGCTGTCACACCTTATTATTTCTGGTAATTGCTTTCATTGCTTGAGGCTCTCCTGTCAGCTTTTCAGAAAGCATAGGTTTTAATTTGCATAAAACGTCTGCTTTGGTTCTCAAAACTAAGAGCATTTAATTTTTATCATATGGTTTGTAATGACTGTAACAACTTGCTTATTGTTAGTTAAGTCAAGTAAATGATGGCTGGTCATAAATTTACACACACCTGAAAATACTGACACTTTTGGCTCTTTTAAAAATAACTTCTTGCTTGGACTTTTATTAAGATATATTCTACCAGATTATTATCTGCTTTCTCCCCCCTCCCTCTCTCTTTCTTTCTCTCTTATTCTTTCTTTCTCACTCTATCCTCCTTTTTGTGATATTTACTAAACTCAGACAAAAAACTTGAAATCAGACAAAATCCTGATTATACATTAATATAATGACTATTTCATCATTTTTAAACAATGGAAGCAACAAAGGTGTCTTTCAAGCAGTGAACATATAAGCAAATTGTGATAAATAGGAATAGCACTGAACATTAAAAGAAATGGACTATCAAGTAGCACAACGGTATGCATTAATCTTGGATGTATATTTATAGGTATTTTATTTTTAAAAAAAAGCTTGTCTGAATAAATTGTATATAGAAAATATAATTCCAATTATGACATTCTGGAAAAGGCAAAATACAGAGAAAAAGATCAGTCATTGCCAAGGGCTCTAGGAAAGAAGGGGTGTTAATGAGTAAGGCATGGGAATTATTTAGGATGGTGGAAATATTAAATATTATACCATAATTATAGATATATTACACTATACACTTGTCAATAGAACTTATGGAACTGGGAGTCACAGTGAACCTTAATGTGTGCAAAATAAAACAAGTCATTTAAGGGTCAGGGTTCAAACCTGAGCACCTCATGGCCCACCGCTCACCTCCAGGTATAGCCCAGAGGTCCCTCTTGCACTATGAGGTGCCAGGAACTGCAGAGCACCAGAAACTCTGCATCCTTAGGCCCTAGCTCAGAATCCCCTGGCTGATTGACTGAATATCACAAGGAGTAGCCCCAAAGGCCCTTGAGCACTGCTTGGGAGAGCCCCTAAATTCATTTGGGTGGTCAAGAAATCTCAGGACGGAATGCATAATGTGGTAGAAGAATCTAATTGGATTTAAAATGTATGCCAACAAGGAATAGAGCAGAGCAGTAAAGCTCATGTTTCATGTGTGAAGCCGTGTTCAATCCTACACACACAAATGAAATATCTTACTGAATGTGGTGTGCCAGATGAACTAGCCTAATAATAATAGATTTTTTTTAAAAAGTGAAATACATATAGTCATGGGTTGGTATACACATATATTTCCTTACTTCAGTTGAGTAGGTATAAAACAAAAAACTTAATAGCTATAAGCACACCAGTGCCTTTGCTTCCAGAAATGATGCAAAGTTCCCTGTTTCTAGAACTGAGATGGAAAATCCTGGAGCAAAGAAGTAAAATGCTGAAAAATAAAAGACAGAACCACTGAAAAACAAAAGACAGAGCCACTATATATATACAATAATGATGGAATTGAATTAAAGTAACAGAGTCAACCGAAAGATCTCTGATTGGACAGAGCCTAGACATAAACCAAGTCAGTAATACAGTATTGAAGCATAGCCCCCAAGTAAAATATATATACCCAAGAGTCAATATTGAGGCAAATAAACTGAGTTAATTAAGGAAAAAGGAGCAAAAAGTATGAAATGGAGCAAGGAAAGCCTCTTCAACAAGTGATGCTGGGAAAACTGGGCAGCTACATGTAAAAAAAAAGAAAAGAAAAGAATTTGAACCTCTGACTAACACCATGCACAAAAGTCAGATCAAAATGGATGAAAGATCTCAACATCAGACCTGAATCCATAAAGTACGTTGAAGAAAATATAGGAAAAACCCTCCACAACATTGAAACTAAAGGCATCTTCAAAATGAAGCACCACTAACAAAGCAACTAGAAGCAAAGATAAACATATGGGACTACATGAAACTAAAAAGCTTCTGCACCTCAAAATAGACAGTGACCAAGATACAAAGATAGTCCACAGAATGGGAAATAATATTCACCCAATACCCATCTGATAAGGGATTAATATCCAGGATATATTAGGCACTGGTAGAACTTTTCAAGAAGAAAACAGCCAACCCCATCAAAAAATGGGTAGAAGAAATGAACAGAAACTTTGACAAAGAAATTCGAATAGACAAAATGCATATGAAAAAATATTCATCATCACTAATCATTAGAGAGTTGCAAATCAAAACAACAATGAAGTATCATCTCACACCACAGAGAGGCACCTATTCAAAAGAGCAAGGGCAACAAATACTGGCAGGGATGTGGGGAGAAAGGAACTCTCGTGCATTATTGGTGGGAATGTCGACTGGGTACAGCCTTTTGGGAAAACAATATGGACTTTCCTCCAAAGACTAGACATTGAGCTCCCATTTGACCCTGCCATACCACTCCTGGGAATATACCCTGGGAGGCCAAAAACACAGCGGAAACACCAACTGCACTTTTATGTTCATAGCAGCACTATTCACAATAGCCAGAATCTGGAAGCAACCAGAGTTCCAGAGAACTAATGACTGAATAAAGAAACTGTGGTACATCTACACAATGCAATACTATGCAGATGTTAGGAAAAACGAAGTTATGAAATTTGCCTATAAGTGGATGGACATGGAGAGGATCATGCTGAGTGAAATTAGCCAGAGGGAAAAGGACAGATGTAGAATGACTGCATTTATTTGCGGGATATAGAAAGATAGCATGATACCAATGTCTAAGGCCAGACAGAACATGGATCAGGAGGTTTTGTCAGTGGGTAGAACCTACTGAAAATGTGTAGGAGTCATAGGTTAGGCTATACAGAGAAAGGAACAGTGTAGTAATAATTTAAATAATAATACCAGCGTAGAACTGAGTATTAAAAAGTAGGCCAAAGGACATATATGATAACTGTATGTTATCTTTAACTATATGTATTGCAAGCCACAGTGTGTAAAAAGAAGGGAGAGAGAGAGAGAGAGAGAGAGAGAAGTGAAAATTGCCTGCCATAGAGGCAGGCTGGGGGAGGGGAGGGGAAAGGGAATCAGGGGACATTGGTGGAGGGAAATGGGCACTGGTGGAGGGATGGGTGCTGGAACACTGTCTGACTGAAACCCAAATATGAACACTTTTGTAACTGTATATCTCATGGTGGTATAATAAAAAAATGTAAATAAAAATAAAAAATAAATTAAGGGAATAGAATAGACAATTTTTTCAAAGAGGATTTGCCCAAATAATTTATGTAAATATTCCATATTCAGGACCAGAACACCCATCCCTTGTTTGGGGACTGCACACAGTCACTTCCTTAAAAATAGTATTTTTATAGTGGAGAAATCAGAAAAATTTTAACCTCAGGCTAGTGATCAAGGTTAACAAGCGGGATAAGTCATGTTGATAGAACAGCACTTGATCTTATGGCCTTCCTGCCGACAACCCATAACCCATTAAATCATGAGAATAACATCAACCAAACTCGAAGTGAAGGACAGTCTACAAACACCCAGTCATTAAGAATCCCTCAAAACTGACAGGGCTCTTAGAGGCAAGGAAAAGCTGTCACAGACCAGAGGAGCCTTAAAGAAACTAAATGTAACATGGTATTTGGATCGGATCCTAGAACACAGAAAGAACATTCTATATGACAATGGAAATAACCGTTGCTGTGGAGTGAATTCAAAGATTAGTGATTTATGGTTCTTTCTGTCATATGACCAAAGTCATTGTTTTGTTGAATCACCCTTTGAGATGACCCAGACAAGGTAAAAATGGCAGGGGAGCCATTTTTCTACAGAGCAAATGTAAAATTTCATGATATTGGTCCTATGGTAGAATCTATAAAAAATATGAAATAATGTGTGAACCTTTGAAAAAATAATGTAATTATATTGACTTCATTCTGACAAATGAGCCATAGAAAAATAATCCGCTACTAATAGTCCACTACATGCAGTCTCAAACGCAGCTGAGGAAGCTGGAACTTGGCTCTCCCCAGGCTTAGCTGACCTTGGGGCTCCCAGGAGGACAAATGGGTTTTGGGAGTGGGCCCATCACCTTTGGGGGGTCCTGGAAGCAGCCGGATGAGACTCGCCCACCACACTAGCCGCCACCTTTGCTGTGGGGCCGCTGGGAGGCTACCTCAAGACCAGATTAACAGAGCAAAACCAGTTCGAGCCCAGGTAGGCAGCTCCCAGAAGCAGGAATCACTGGGAATTCGTCAGATGGAGCCAGGGGGTCGGCCCTTCCCCCCTCCATTTTGTCGAGCCTGGTGGCCCCGCCCAGGAGCTGCCCTGGGGCAACCAGCCAGAGCATGCAGTCTCAATCGCGGCTGGGGAAGCTGGAACTCAGATCTCCCCAGGCTTAGCTGACCTTGGGGCTCCCAGGAGGACAGATGGGTTTTGGGAGTGGGCCCATCACCTCTGGGGGTCCCGGAAGCTGCCAGATGAGACTTACCCACCACACTAGCTGCCACCTTTGCTGTGCAGATGCTGGGAGGCTACCTCAAGACCAGATTAACAGAGCAAAACCTTCGCTGTCCAGAGCTGACCATGAGGCCCCTAAGTTGCATGGCCACGGCGCCGGTCCATCAAACTAGTGGAAACAGTTGTGTCCTTTAATGTACTGCATTCTACGATGTATAGGAAATCTAGGCGTGAGGGAGAGATAGAGAGGAGAAAAAAGACGTACAGAACCCACCAAGTAGTTGAGGTGTGGGAGGGAGGAGGGAGGTGGGGACATTGGTGATGGGAGATGGGTTCGGGTGGAGGGATGGGTGTTGGAACACTGTAAAACCAAAACTTTACATGAGCATCTTGCAATTGTATGTCTAAAAGTGGTGTAATAAGATTTGGGAATAAAAAAAAATAGAAAAGAAAAATAACCCGCTACTAATAGAGGAAATGAGTGTGGCAGACTTGAGAGTGCTGCTTCTTTTTTAGGTTTTCTGTAAACCTAAAACCATTTCAAAATGAAACATGTGTCAAATAAAAAGCATCAAGAGCCTGGACTGTACCTTTTAGCAACATTGCCAGACTGGCTGGTTTTCTGCACAGTTGATTTGAGTGAAATGTGAAACTGTGTGAAAACTCCACTGAGGACTCCAGCATGTGCTGAAATTCATAAAATGTGGAGATGTAATTGGAATATAATTCTTTGCAGCCATTGAGGTGCTATTGTCATCAAGAGGCAAAAATGGATATCCCACGGAAATTGCAAGTTGGAGCGTTATAAGTGGGAATTATTTCAAAAATTTCACCCCAGGAGGAAAAGTACGTGGACATTTTGCAATGCATCATAAACTTTATTTTGAGGAGAACAGATCTGTTAAAAAATTGGTCATAAGCAATACTCCCTTAAATTTTTCACTATGATTTCGGTGCATTTCTAGGATTGGTACATTGATACTCAGTATACTTTCTAAGTATATAAAGGAAGATTTTCCTGTTCTGTTCAGGGAATGTTAAAGGCAGGGAAAAAATGTTACAGGTGAAATCATGAAAAAAAATATTTCAATATTTCATCTGTGTGTCCCTGTGAATTCCATTGATTTTGCCAGTTATTTTCCAGTACCTAATCTTCCATCTAAACCCAGGATAAGGGCAAGCCCAGGAATAACAGTGGGTGGCAGCCAGGTCGGGTACTGGCCCCAGCACTTCACGTTTGCCCAACTCCTTCAGCCGTTCTCAGCCTCCTCCACTGACACCTTTCCTTCTGACATTTTTCTTGAGGAGCAACTTAATTCTTTGTCCTTCATGCTTATGTTCTCATAAGTTCAGCACAGTTGAAAATGGTGTGATAACTGAATTCATTATTTTAAATTATTTTTCATCATCATGATGAAAAATATTCATACTTATTCAGTATGTGCATCATGCATGGTACCACATCAGCCACAAATGTCTCATTTTCTCCCTGCCCACCTTTCACATTCAATGAATTGATATATTTTTTTGTATTTTATAACCTTGCACTCAGCATCATTTATTTGTTGTTTCCATTCATTTTGACACAGGCCAGAGATAATGATGTTAAAGTCAGATTGACAAAGAAGTAATGAAAATTCAGAATTCCTATTTATATGGAGAAGCGTGAAATTGAATTGCGAGAAGTTATTTAATTTCAAATAATCCCTGCCACTTCAGATCATATTGGGTTTGTATTTTATGAAAACTAATATTCGATGCTTTCAATAAGATATCAATACTGCTATAACACTTCTCAGAACCTCAAGTGTATTCTTTTCATCTAAAATTGATTTGAACAGTCAGAAAACATAAATGTCATTTGTTTTCCTAAGAAATATATCATAATTTGATGAATTGCCTTCCAATTAATATTAAAGTTGCTCAACTTTGGGAGAAAGCCTTCTTACACCAGGGCCACTCCTGACAGTGCTTAGGACCCCAAGAGCTAGACCATCCATGGCTATAGCTGGTGTTACCAAGTGGTGACATACAGTGAAAGTGTGAGAGCAAAGTACTCCTGATATTTAAGCTGTCACCTCAGTCCTTGAATACAACTTTCTAACAGGATAATCTTCCTAACCATCTGAGTGTTAAAGCTGAAGACCTTTAATATTAAAAAAATATACTGGAAAATTTTGTTATTTTAATTAAACTGTTTATTCCACCTTAGTGAAGATCATGATCAGTGTACCATGTTCTTCTGTTCGGGATTTGTATTTAGTCGTCAAAGAGCTGCATTTTGAAGATAATGGCTTGAATCAACATTTTTGCGTGATGGGTAAGCACAGTAAAGTCAACTGCTAATAAACCAAGGTGGAGTTTGCTTCTTTAGCTCCTCAGACTGGAGGTTTCTGTAACTAAGAATATTCCTACCGAGCTCTCAAGTGTCAGTCTAGAGACTTTGGCAGCAAATTTAGTATTTGATTCCTGCCTCTCAGTATTCCAAAACTTTATTTCAATTTTCTATTTAAATTTGAAGAAAATTTAACTAATTTTAGTTTATTGAATAAAATCAAAATGAATGGCTATGAAAAGAATTGTTGGATGACAGGCTTAGCTAACTTGGGAGGCTTGCTCATAGCTTAATCTATTTACATGTTCTTAAGCCAAGGTTCATTCTAATGAGATCTCTCTTCTATGTAAACACTGCTAGAGGGTGTGGCAATTACAAAAGTCACCTTGACTCTGAATAACTTCTGACTTATTATACATCTACTAAGACTTCTGTGTTATCTAGATTGGGCACAGCTCCTCTTTATACCCACTGCACCCAGCGTGGGACAGTTAGAATTTACCAGAAGACTACCACCCTAGCTACATTGAGACTATCGTTTAAGATTATAGGAAGGATCATACTAGTTTGTTCTCAAGCAGGCGAGTGTGACCCTTTCAGTATATGGAGAACAAGATACTCAGAATCACCCTGGTGCAGATAATAAATAAAAAGGACCTTGTGGGTACCATCTAGATTACATAATGCCCATGAAATTAAGATGTATTACTTTATACCAGCCCCTCTCTCTCCAGTGTTTTGCATAAGAGATAATCTCTGAAGAAGAGATTAGTCCTTGGCATACTCTTTTGTTTATACCTATAATAGGGGGTGGCACCACCCTTCTACCCTCTGCTACTATCTAGAAACTGTTTAGGACCCTCCCTGTCAACAGTTAGGATTATTTTGGTGTATATAAGTCCCACTGACTTGAGGCAGTGGGCTTTCTTTTGGGTAGAACTCCTCTAGGGTGAGATCCTCTCTCTCTTTGGTGGGAGACTTGGGCTCTCATGTATGGTCTAAGTTCTGACCAGAGCTAGAGTTCTTTCATTTTATTGGATTGCAGTGGTAGCTTTTGTACTTTTGGAACTGCACTGGACTTGTGAGTTTTCATCCGCTCCACAGCGGCCTCGGAGGTAGAAGAGAACTTCTGTCCTGATATTGTTGGGGACCCGGTGGCTCCCGACAGAGAATAATACACAAAGCAGTTGACAGTGTGTTTTAAAAGTTTTAAAATATTAGAGAAAATTAGAATTTCTGGAGTAAACAAAATAGTTGTCTCCTTAAACAAGATTCACAGTTATAATATGTAAGATTAGCAAATATTTTAGTAAATAAGATTCATTGACTAGAATACTCAACTCTCAATAGCCAAGTATACATTTATTTAGAGCTGGAAAGGAGGTGAATAAAATACTGCTTCTTAAGTCATTAGTGGAGGCTATAGATAAAATTCATTGCTATAATTGAGTATTTGAGAACTATGCAAAGAAAGCTTTGTATTGATAGACTATATCGGTAGACCAATAGGTAGAACATACTGCCAACGCTTCTAAGTGGAACCCTTTGTTTGCACAATGCATTAATATTAACAGTCCTCATAATGATACATTTATTAAAGGCATTGCATGCATATCTCATTTGACATTGAAATAATTTAGGCTTACTATTAATCTTCCTAAATTTCCAGATAAAAACACTAGGCTCATGAAGGTAAATGGTTTGCCCAAGATCACGTATACCAGCAGTGACAGAGACAGGATTTATCCCCATTGGTTCTAGTGGCCCAGCCGCACTCTCCACCCCTGTGTCTTCTAGGCATTGAGTGATGAGTCATCTACTCCATGTATAATTTTCAGAATTGTGCCAGGCACTAGGAATACAAGTAATGACTACCCCATCACTTGGTTGGATGTCAACATTTCTCAAAGACAATGACTGCAGACTGAATATCTTTGTATTGAGTCATCTCCTAGAGTGCCCCAGTGAGTCAACACTCTAGGATCCATGCTTTTTGGTGTCTCTGGAATGTGGATTGGCCACTGTAAAAGTCCACCGGCCCTAAGTCTAATGAATGGGTATGGGTAAGGAGAGCTTCCAACTTTCAATCTTGCATGTGGGGCAGCCCTGGCTCCCTTGTAGAGCGCTGCATACCCTACTGGGGAAAATATCTGGGGAGATACCACAAAGAGAGAGGTCCAGCTCTTTCGGGTTCCATCTGACCCAAGATCTCTACTCATTCCACACAGGCACAGAACATATGCGGGAAGCCTATGGTAACAAAGTACTGTCTTTGTTACCATCTGCCAGCCTGGGTCACTATCTTGAGTTACCCATGAAATACTCCCCCAACCAGGAACCCTGATGTCCAGGCACTTGTACCTTTCAACTGGAGTTCGGCCCTCATACACCACACACCCCTAAGTGACAGACCTTGCTGGGCAGCAGACTTGCTTGCTTGTGAAAATATTCCCGAGTGTTAGCTATCAGGAAGCCCAGTTCACATGGAATACCCACCAAGCCGAATGATGACTATGCTTTCTCTAGTTCTGTTGCTAGTCTCCCATCTTTGTGGTTTGGTTTCTGCTCTGGTTATTCGTTCCTCAAAGTGTGCTTTTTGTGTTCCTGGTTACACAGGTCAGCCCACCACTGCCTGGGATTTAGCAATTTTGCTGAACCACACTGAAAAGTCTTCTTGTTGCTATGGAAACCAGAAACGTTTGTAGATGCCATTTGCAGCTTGCTGACAGTTCTGAATTGAGTAAAAGAGGATCAATAAGAGCAATGATTTGGTTTTATTCAGAAGAGTGGTTAGAAATCACAGAGTCTGTTCATTTAGGTACTTAAGGAAGGTTCATTAACTCTGAGGCCCCTAGGAGGCCCTGAACATGCTAGTTCTGGCATGTTCTCAGTTGTCAACCTCCAGGTAGGATCATACCTCTGAAAGGTTGCTTGCAGGTAGAAATACAGTAACTGCCCCTTATCTTCTGCATCACTTCTCTCCACCAATGGAGATCCTCTGAGCTGAATTCACTGTGATTAGTTTAATCATTAATCTTTTATTCTTTAATTGAATCACCGTGAGATACACAGTTACAAAGTTGAACATGATTGACTGTTAGTCATACAATGTTCTAACACCCATCCCTTCACCGGATCCATTTCCTACCACCAATGACCCAAGTTTGCCTCCCACTACACACCCACCCCTTATACTTCCACATCCCTGTACTTTCACACCCCTGTACTTCTACAACCCCTGCACTTTCCCACCCCTCACCTCCCACCCCTGCTCCAGACTGCCGCTATAGCAGCCACTTTTCTTCTTTCTCTCACTCTCTTTCTCTATTTCCTTCTGGGCATCGTGATTTGCAATACAGGTACTAAAAGGTTAACATGTTTGTCCCTTTGCCTACTTTCAGCACTGAGTTCTTGTCCAGAGTGATCATTTCCAACTGCCATTGTTATAATGGTCTTTTCTCTATCCTAACTGTCCTTTCCTCCTCCACCACTTGTGACAAGCTTCTAACCATGGACCAGTCCTGTCCATGGGTATTAGTCTCATCACTTGTATCACTTCACTTGCCTTCCCATTGTTCATCGATTTGCTCGAGCAGGCACCAGTAACATCCTCATATGTCTTGTCACATGCTAGAGTAGCCCAAGGACATCTGTCGCTCCAGGAACATGAAGAGTCTCAAACCATTCCTTCAGGTCATGGGAATGAGTCTATAATTGTTACTGGCTTTTGGCATATCAAATATGAAATGGGTAGCTTTCCAGGCTCTGGCCTGCGGGTGAGATACTCTTGTACTAGCCCCACATCTCATTGATGAGCCGAGATGGAGAAACATTGGCTTTTCTGCTGGGTGGAGGTCTGACAAGCTGTGGAGTCCAGATGTTGAAAATGATGGCCCTCATGGTGTGGGGCTTCCTCTGGATTCTTGCAAGGCTCTGAGGGGATGGTGGGCCAGGGGCTAGAACCTGCCTTCCCTCCTGGGTGCCTCATGAGCAGCTGGGCACAGGGAGAACTGGTAGCAGCTCTGTCCTCTGTATCTGAGTCTCTGGATCAGGCATACCTGGGCTTGAAATAGACTGCTGTCGGATGGGACTCTGACGAGCAGGGCTTGTGATCAGCTCTTCTGCTAGGTGGAGCTCTGACAAGCTCTGGAGTCCGGATGTTGAAAATGGTGGCTCTCATGATGTGGGGGTTCCTCTGCCTTCTTGCCAGACTCTGCTGGGATGACTCGCCTTCCCTCCTGGGTGCCTCATGATCAGCTGGGCACAGGAAGAGCCAGTTGTAGCTCTGTCCCATGTATCTTAGTCTCTGGATCAGGCATACCTGGGCTTTATAAAAACAGTTAAATACTAGAATAGATTTTTGAGTTCCATACCACAAGTACCTATTTAAAGCCTTATGTTATATTTGTAATAGAAAATTTACTTTTTTTTTCTCCCTTTTCTGGGTAGGTCTCCTCTTTAGTAGAACTCCTCTCTCTGGGTTGGGAGACTTGGGCCCTCGTGTATGGTCTAAGTTCTGACCAGGGCTAGAGGTCTTCCATTATATTAGATTGTGGGGGCGAAGCGATAGCCCAGTGGGTAGGGCGTTTGCCTTGCATGCGGCCAGCCTCTGCCGGCCTGGGTTCGATCCCGGCATCCCATATGGTCTCCCGAGCACTGCCAGGAGTAATTCCTGAGTGCAGAGCCAGGAGTAGCCCCTGAGCATTGCCGGGTGTGACCCAAAAAGGCAAAAAAAATAATAATAATAAATATATTAGATTGTGGTGCTAGAGCTTTTGTATTAGTAAAAGCCTTTTGGAACAGAGCCAGACTCGACTTGTTAGTCTCATACCATATATTTTCATATCCCACAATTGAGTGCAATCATTCTATGTCTGTCCCTCTCCCTCTGACTCATTTCATGCAACCAATATCTCTTGGCCACCTACTCCCTACCAGTAACTTTTAAAATAATATTTCATTGAGCATAAGGATCCATTCTATTATAGGACTCATGTTTCAGTAGAGTATGGAGGGGTAATAGACTGACAATCAACAGATCTCTACCACTGATAAGAAAATGAACAAATATCATGGGAAGGGTGGTATATAAGAAAAAATAATAACCATGGTCCAAAAGGTGGCTTGAGTTAGAGAGTAAAGGAGAGGGGAAAAAGAAGAGAGGAGAGGGGTAAGGTGAGAGGAGAGGTGAGAAAAGGAGAGAAGGGGGGGGGAGGAGAGAAGAGAGGGAATAGAGAAGAAGACAGGAAGACCAGGGTCTTAAACCCTGGCACAATGGAGGTGATGCTTGGGATAAAAAAATTTCAGCAAGAGGCTGGGAAGGCAACACTAGTGAGGTGATGGGCAAGCAAGAGGGTGCTGAGCTTTAGGCGCCAAGTGAGAAAGTGGCTGGATAAGCAAGAGAGACAATTGTGCCAAGTTGGCCTGAGCAGCCATGGCGGGCAAGTCCGGGAACAGGCGCGACTTCTCCTTGCCAGGTCCTCATGACCTGGATAAGAGAATCCTTGGCAAGACAGGGGAGAGAACAGTTGGGATGTACTCCACAGCACATCTCAAGTGAGAAAGTTATCACCAGCAGCAAAGACAAATCTTTTTTTAATTAAAATTTTAAGCACTGTAATGGCAGTAATCGCTTCTATGTGCATAGAGCACTTCAGGTCTCCAAGCATGTATGCAGACTTCCCAATTGTACAAGCACAGCAACAGCCAGTTCGTTCACTGTAACAAATAAGGAAACCAAGGTTTGGAGAAAACAAGTCACATACTTTGTCACTGATGCCACACGTGCTCTCTGAGTGCCCCGGTTTGCCAGGCAAAGCATTCTGCAGGAAGGAATAAAACACAGGAATGAAAAAAACATGATCCCTCAAAACTCTTCCAATCTCACAGACAATGTGTACATTAAAGACCTTGCCGGGCTGCTCATTTGGGAATAAAAATGCCACCTTTAGTTTACTGCAATTCCCTGCCACCCACATAAGTCCCGTTTGACTATCATCTTCCCTGAAATAAGATGCTCAGCCGTGGTGACCAACTCCTTCAACACAGTCCTTTGGGTGGCCGGGTGTTTGGCACTTCTTAAGATGGACAAATACTGGACAGTGTCACTCATCTGCAGAACAAAGACAAAACAGGGGAGATGATAAGAGCAAACAATAACAATGGCAAATCCTTGACATTGGGTTACAAGACTGTTTACCCAGATCTGGGCCCGAGGATGGGTTGGTGGAGTGGAGGGGTGGAGTAGGAGGGAGCAATCACCAGATAGAAGGACTCATAAGACAGTGGTGGAGGCATGTGGGGCCACTTTGGTGGTTGGTGGGCGCAGTAACTTTGGGCAACAATATCATATACTTTGGCAAGATTTTAACCATTTAAGCCAAATTATAATCAGACAAATATGTAAAAAATGCCTATAATTTCCAATGTGAAAAAGATAGACCTTCTATCTGAAGGGACTTTAGTGTCTGTAGGATCTCTCCAGCATGGTGGAGAGATCACTTAGGTGTCCACTTAGAGACTCTTTCTACAAAGAAGCAAAGACATAAACCCTTGGTCCCAGGGGATTGAGAAGAGGGAAGTTCCTTTTCTTTGCAGGCACAGTCTCCTGGGGAGAAGAGGAGAATTTACTGTGCAAAAGGAGGGTCAGACTTTCAGTCTTCAATATCAGCAGGCGGCTGATGGGCAGAGATGCAGACAGATTTGTCGGGAGAAACAGGACTATGGGAGGATTATGTTCTGATGATTTCTATCATCCCCGACTAACACTAGGCATATATCAGCCATGTGCAGAGGAAGTGTTCCAGAAGAGGCGATGTGACCAGAACCCTGGAAGGTCATGAAGTGGGGTGACCAGGAGGCAGGGGACAATGTTGAGGTCCCTTGGAGTTGGGTTCCTGAATTCTCAGTAGCCAAATGGCATGGCTGTGCTTTTCTCCATCCTATTCAGCTCCTCAGATACATGCATGGAGCAGGCAAGAAAGTGGTTGTCATCCACCAGGGTGTTAGTCAAGTGACCCTAGTGGCTAGAAAGAAACAATAGGTTTGATGAGACATGAGGGATATCGGGGACTAGATAGGTAAAGAATGGGAGGTTTATGGCACCTTTAAACCCAGAATGCTGGTGCCTGGTGGTGGAATGCCGCCCGGGCAGGGGTCCTGTAACTGCTCTATCTCTACTCCCTCTCCCAGGAGAAACTCCCCTCGAGAATGCCCATTACAGAGATCTTTTCCTCACTATACTATGGCCCTTGGAGGTGTAAAAGTCTAACCTGGATACATTAAGGTAGTTCAGCACCTGACCAAAAAATGTTGTTCTTCTGCTGATACCCGGTCTAAGCGTTAAATACTGTACGTGGAGGACAGCCAGGTGTCTTTGTCTATGGGGTTGATAGCCCCCTAACTCCATGTTTTCTCTCTAATTTCTGTCTCCTTTCTTAAACCTCATGCTGTGTCTGCTTCAGGCCTGATCACAGGCACATGGTTATAAAGATGAGCCGGGAAGTGGACAGGGAGTAGAGGAGAAGTGAGCAAGATGGAAGGAGAAGGCCAAGAGATTGGAAATCTTTATTGGAATTTCACAGGTTGCTCAGGGAATTCTGAAGCACTGCAGGGAGTTCTGGCCTTGTATCCTCTTTGGGAAGAGACTGCATTTTCTTATCAGAGATATGAGAACAATATCTTCTCTCCTTTCTCTCCTTCCCTCTTCCTTTTTCAGAAATTTCATAATTTTGGTGTTCGTAAGCTTAAGAGACATCTTAGTAAATGCTATTTTCTGAATAAATTTGGTAAAAAGTCATAAATCTCTCCGCTGGAAGGTGAAATAAACTGTTCTTTGGCAACTTAAACAATATTTTTAAGGGGGAGAGGGAGAAATTCAAGCAAGTCACCCTGGAAAGATAGAGGCCTATGGGGTTTCTGCAATTTTCAGCTAAAGGGAAGAAGCTCCAGCGAGGCAGAGAGAGCCCCAAGAAGTGGAGAGGCAGATGACCCACCGCTTCTGCTCATTTGCATCTCCCCAAGGGGGCACAGCCTGAGTCACTACTCTGGCCTACACTGGGAACTTAGCAAAGCAAATTAACCATTTCAAGTCATCAGGAAAACTGCACCGATAGAGTAATTGCCAAACAAAAATAAAACAGAAATAATGTAAAAGATTTAGTACTGCACCAGAGGAGCGATGTCATACATTGCATCTTTAAAACCGCATCTTGGATGATTTGACCATTATTTTAATGTAGACCTAGTTAGTATATTCTTTTTTTAAATTTTTTATTTTTAAAATTACAAAGATATACAATTAAAAGATTGGGTTGTCAACAGTGTGCAGCCCCATCCGCCCCGTGCCATCCCCACAACGTCGGTCTCCCACTTGGTTTTTTATAATTTTTTTTTTAAAATACAAAGATATACAAAAGTTTTGGGTTTTGGTCAAACAGTGTTGCGCCCCATCCCGCCCCAGTCCACCGTCCCGGTTCCCTCCCCCCCAGCCCTAGTTTTTTTTTTTTTACAATGCGCCTCGGTCGTCTTGTTTTTTTTCTTTTTTTCCCAATTAGTTCTTTATCTTTTGTCTATTTAATCCATTTAACCTGTTAGTTGCCCCTTTTTCTTCCATTTTTGGGGGGCGTGGGAGGTGGCAGTGCTTCCACAGTAGTGCTCAGGGAGTCCTGGGGCTATACCCAGCAATTTTTGAAGCTCAGCAGGGAGGCTGGAGGATAAAAGCTAGGACAGTCAGGTACTGCTTGGTCCATGCTGGGCCAGGGAACACCAGGGCCAGTCCCGCAGTGCTCTGGAGGCTGCGGTGCTGGAGATCAGACCTGGGTCAAACTTGTACGGTCTCCCAGCACAAGTTTTAGTTGCTTTTATTTAACCTTTAATCTGCTCCTGTCTATAACTTTATATCTTTAGAGGTCAGAGAAAGTACAGTGAGCACAAGGCCAACCCAGGTTCCAACGCCACCTAATATAGCCCTCTGAACCCGGCCAGAAGTGATCCCTGAGCACAGAGCCAGGCATAAGTCCTGAGCACCACCAGATGTGGCCCAGGCCCTCCCCTCCCTGACCCCCAATTCAAACCAAACAAAACCCAAAAGTGTCAGATGTTTTGACTGTGCTCTTCACACGACACAGGACTTTACCAGGAGAACTTCTTTAGAGACATCTGTGGCGCTGATTTCATCTCAGGAGGTATTTTCTTAAAATGGCACCAGGAAGGCAAGCGCCTTGTGGATTTTTGATAGGGGATTTCTGTGCTGAGTCTTTGTTTTTCCCTGCACACGCGTGTTCCGAAGCAACACTTGGGGGCAGCATTGAGTCAGTTTGTGCTTCTCCGGGGACCAGAGGAAATGTGAAATCCAAAGGCAGGAGCTGACAGATAGGAGATGAATAATTCTCAAAATACGTCACTGGATTGAAAACGACCACACTCTGGGCTACAGAAGCCTATTTAAGAGCGGTACACTCTTTCGTGCTTTGTGGGGGCTTTTTAGGGTACAGGACTTGTTGTCTTTCTAACAGTGGGTGGCAAAGCAAATGAGCGGTGTAACGATTGACTCATACAGCAAAATGGAGTCCAGATGCAGGCGACATCATAAAGAAAGATAAATTCAGCGTTCATGTGTGATGGAAAAGACAGGCCCGGAGACCCAGGCTGTGGCCCAGTGGGAAGGTTGTGCATTGCCTCTGTATGGCCTTGTACAAGGATGAGGGTTCTATGGGGGGCCAAAACAACCAACCCACACACAAAAAAAAATCACCAACAAAAACTGAAAAGGCACATCAATGATCAGGTTAAATATTGCAAAGTCAAAACAACCAATGAACAAAAACGGAAAAGGCATATCTACAATGTCAGTTAAACATTGCCCTGGTTAGTAATTGGAATCAATTCAATCATTTCAGTGAAACAGTGAAATAAGACTCTGTAAACCAAACTGTTGGCCCTGTACCACTAAGAAGAAAGGCAAGGGTAGGGCACAAGTTAATGGCTGAGTTTTATTTAGCTTAGCAAGTTTCTAAACCGCCCAACCAACAGCGGATATCCGCGCCCTCCTTCTCCCTCGGAGCGCCTACAGCTTCACTTACATCATTACAAATTTGTGCTTAGATGCCCCATTGATGCTAAAAATTTTTGCCTCTGAAGATTGCAAATTTCTTGTCAAATCTAGCTTGCTAATTTAATTATTTGATCAAATAAAGTAGACACAGATGTTTCAGAACTCTTTAACCGTTGAGAAAGGGCACTCAAGAAGCTCAGAGACTACCCCTCCTCCTCCCACCCTGGTTGGTCCTGCTTTAAGAGAAACATCTTAGATGGTTTCTGTACCATTAGGTTCTCGTGAAATCCAAGTGGAAATGTGTAATACACCAGTTTGTCTATTTTTTTTTAACAAGTACACTTTTTTTTTCAGCTAAGCATTCAGTTTATCACCTAGTGATTCTTTTTTCTTAATCACTGTATCACTGTATCACTGTCTTCCCGTTGTTCATCGATTTGCTCGGCGGGCACCAGTAACATCTCCATAAGTCCTGTCACAAGCAAGTGTAGCCCAAGGGCATCTGCTTGCTCCAGGGACAGGAAGAGCCTCGAACCATTCTTCAGGTCATGGAATTGAGGTCCATAATCATTACTAGTTTTTGGCATATCAAATAAATCACGGGTAGCTTGCCAGGCTCTGCCGTGCCGGGCTCATCATAGTGTCAGTAGAGGCACTCTGAGGAGTTGTTCATGTCTTCTGTGATTTTTTTTTTTCTTTTTGGGTCACACCCTGCGATGCTCAGGGGTTTTCCTGGCTCTGCACTCGGGAATTACTCCTGGCAGTGCTCTGGGGACCATATGGGATGCCGGGGATCGAACCCAGGCAGGCATGGGCTGGCCGTGTGCAAGGCAAACACCCTACCTGCTGGGCTATCGCTCCGGCCTCTGATGTTGTTTTTTGTTCATTGAGCTTGGTGGGTTTTCTATGTGTTTCTCCCATTGATTTTCTAGTGTTCTTATGGTCAGTTTTTATACTTTAACACTCCCCACCCCCCACGATGCTGAAGGATAAGCTGGAGATTGCTGTGTGTAGCCTCTGCTTGTCATCACAGAACGGCATGAAGAACAACCGTCTGTGTACTGGAGACTGCTCTCTGTAGCCTCGTCTGTCTTCACAGAATGGCATGAAAAACAACTGTTTGAGTAGATCAGTTGTGTAGCTGATGGTATAGGTTGTCAGCAGAACACAGAAAAGTTTTAGAGTCAAAATTAAAAATCTGGTAGTCCGAAATGAGAGCAATGAAGAACATGGTAGGCGATATAAGAAAGTCAGTAGGAGCTTTAAATAGCAGAAAAACAGAAGCTGAGCAAAAGCTCAAGATGCTCCAAGAGGAGTAAACAGCAGAAGGTGGAAAATAGTCTGGAAATAAATGAACAGCGTAACAGAGCACTGTGGGGTGAGTTTCAGAGAACAATATAAGAACCACCAGAGTGCCTGAAGAACAGAAAGGCAAATGTGGTGAAGGAAAGAAATCATCAATCAGAGCTTCCCAGAGTTGAGGAGTTCAGGCACAGAGATCTAAGGGCCTGAAGGGTTCCAGTGAAAATAGACCCCATTAGAAAGACTCCAAGACACAGTGTACTCAAAATGGCAAAATCCAAAGATAGAGACAGAATACTGGATACAAGATAAAAAAAAAAAAAAAGAAACTTATGGGGCCGGGGCGATAGCCCAGCGGGTAGGGCATTTGCCTTGCACACGGCTGGCCTGTGCCGGCCTGGGTTCGATCCCCGGCATCCCATATGGTCCCCTGAGCACCGCCAGGAGTAATTCCTGAGTGCAGAAATTACTTTTCTTAATATTTTATTATACCGCCGTGAGATATACAATTACAAAAATGTTCATGTCCGGGTTTCGGTCATACATTGTTTCAGCAACAATCCCTCCACCAGTGCCCATTTCCCATCAGTTTGTCCTTAAGTTCACAAACTGTTTTACCTATTCCCTTATATTTTAAATCGTTATTTATGCTTCATTCATTTATTTAATAAACATTAACTACACAAATAAAATGTGCCCAATGCTGGCACTGAAAAAAATAAAACATTCTCTGGGCTCTGAAGAAGTTCAGAGTCCAGGGATAAATGGACAAACATATTTATACCCTTTCACCTATAACTAACTGCAACCATATTGATTTCTTTGGGGATTTAAGTCTGATTCTCCTCATGGCTGAACAGAATTACAGTTCAGAACATAACCCAGAGAGCACAGACCTCATAGGACAGATGAGGAAAGTGAAGTTCAGAGACCATAAAGGTTGTCAGCAGATGTTTATATCCCCTCGCTCCCAATTTATATGTTAACTCTCACATCCCAAACTGATGGCATTAGGAGCTGGGATCAAGCGTGAATAGGTTCTGAGCATGAAACTCCTTACTCACCTCTGGGATTAGTTTCTTTATAAAAGAACAGTGAATGGGTAGAGACCACTCACTCTCCCTTTCTACCCCTAACTCTCCACCCCACCTCTGCCCCATGAGGATACAACTTGAAGAAGGCCTACAGTATCATCATCATCATTAGAAAAACAAGAAGTTAGGTATGGAGTGATAACACAGTGGTAGGGTGTTTGTCTTGCATGCAGATGACCAGGGTTTGATCCCTGGCATCCCGTATGGTATTTTGATTTTTTAAAAATCAAACTTAAACTTAGATATTCACTCAGGGCCCTAAAGACACAAAACAAAACTATTGTTTGTTCCTACTGCCTTTGGATTTCCCCCACTTTTCACAGTACCATCTGCTTTGGGACCATGTCAGGTTAATAAGGCTTTTGGTGTTTTTGCTACTATTGCATCAATATTGGAAAATTGGGGCTGGGGGGCTCACAAAATACCTGACAGTAATCCTAAACAGGCTGATTTTCGTCCAGAAATGAACAAACCACAGGCAAATGTATTGTGTTCAAAGGCATGCAACGACATACTTAGTTTCCACTATCGCAAAAAATCCATCTTTGAATTACATCTCTAAACAGATCTTCCTGCTTTTTTCACTATCCTTGTAGTTTTCATTCTACTTTTAAGACATTTAGATTATGAAATGCATGTGTTATCTAAAATTGATAATAATCTAATTTAGTAGAATGTTGGAGCTCAAGCATCATCTTTAAGAGCATATATTGGCAATGTTGAATATTCTGATATGTGGATACCTCCCCACCCCCACTGGCAATCAAACCAAAGAATCAGGTAGGCCACAGTGATAGGGCAGCTGGTAGGGCATTTGTCTTGCACATGACTTACCCGAGTTCAATCCTCAGCATCCCTTGTGTTCATCCCCCAGCACTGCCAGTAGTAATTTCTGAGTGCAGAGCCAGGAGTAACCCCAGAGCATAGCTGGGTGTGACCCAAAAGCAACAAAAACAACAACAACAAATCATGATGGCAGAGATGGTTCCAACCATAGTTGTAAAGATGTATTTGGGTAGGAGAAGACATACTATGGGGAGGCCTTAAGACTTGAAAAAGGGAGGGAGATTTTATAGGAGAAAAACGTTTCTCTCTTCCACTCAACTCAACTCTCCCATTGGGATAGAAGACAGGACAGGAAGTGCTCCACTGACTGGAAGGGAACTTCTACAGATGATGCAGTGGTATTGATGAGGAAGCTGTGGTATCGACAGGATTGTGATCTGGATAATTCAGGAGTCCCCTTCGGTGCTGTGCTGGGGTCAGGGAATGTCTTAGCCCAAACAGCTTCCATCTTTAGTGACTCGTCATGTGGATGGTTCCTCTACAGTCTGACTCGAATTTCTCTTGAACCTTGATGGAGAAAGATCTCTCTCCATCCTCCAATGAAAGTGGGAAGGGGCTAAAATTTCCATGGGACTATGTTTGAGAATTGTATATTTACACTTTGAATTGAAAAATAGAATGGAGAAAATAATAAGCCACAGATGGACAGCCACAGAAATTGCTAGGTTGGGAGGGTGAACATCTCCAAAGGAATAATTTCCGTTTTCTGTCTAGTTTTTCAAGAACTGGATTTGACATTGACTCAAAAATCAAATGAGTCCAAAAGACTTTTTTAAGGCAGTATTTCCACACACCTGAGTCTTGTCAATTATCATGATTATGAAAATGTATGCCTCTCAGGCAAAAATGATCCATTATAAATGTAAATTAGCTATTTAGAGTCATATCACCCAAACAACCAGCCTCCACTATCTTTCTCCCTCCTATGAATGTCCTGATTGGATCTCGTTTGTGTTTTTATCACTGGATGTCCAGAGGTAATTAGTGCTGTCTGGATGCAGATTTAAATGTTTTCTTTGTTTTACCTGGGGATCCAGTAGGGGTGTTGGTCTGAGTCTAAAGGTAACAAAGAAGGGTTTAGTGGAAAATTCTCCTCTTCTCATCAGAAGCTGTGAAGGGGTTAACAATTTATTGAAAATGATTATTAGCAAATAAGCATTCTTGTCCCTCTAGGGATTTTCGAGTCTCCATCTAGACTGTCTCCTGGAGAAAAGCCCCAGAAGAGGAGGGTGAATACAGGTCTTGTGAGCTGGGTGGGATAGACTTTGACCATCAGTGTGGCTTCAGAAAGGGCCTAGGGAGAGGGATAAGGCTCAGTGGGAGAGTTCCTGCCTTGCAAGTTTGGTCCCCAGACCCTGAGATCCAGGAGGTACTTGTGTTGTAATCCCATGGGCCAAAACCAAGTCTCAAGAACAGCCGGGCAGGGAAGGGAAGTGGAGGGTGGGAGGGACCTTGGCAAGGCCAAAATGTGCTCATCTCTCTCAAAAGCAGACCGGTGCTGATAGACTGTCGAAGAGAAAGAGGGAAGAAGGAGAGTGGCGAGAGGGAGGCGGGAGAGGCTGGCGAGACAATAAAAGAGAAGGAAAGGGGGAAACTCCCACTTAAAGCAGCCCAGCCCGGCACCCTGGGGAGCGAGTCTAACCTGCCGCCTTTCTGCTCTAGTGGAGTTTCTGTCACCTGCACGTTCATGCTCTCAACAGAACAAGGATGTGTTTCTTACATTCTAATAAAAACCATACATTCTACCAATATTTTCCAATACCCACCAAATTGTAATGATTAGAAATAGCCATCCCACTCTCCACTCTCCTCTCTCTCTCTCTCTCTCTGTCTCTCTCTCTCTCTCTCTGTCTCTCTCTCTCTCTCTCTCTCTCTCTCTCACACACACACACACACACACACACACACACACAATGGAAATTACAAGCTGTCAAGCTGTCCTAGTTTTCACAAAATTCCCCCTATCTCCACGCTGTCTTTTAGTTTTAGGGCTTTTTTCTTTCTTTCCCTACTACCCCCCCCCCACCCCCACCCACCCAGGGAAACTAGCTCGGGCTTTTGAGAGGCCGCTAGGAAACCGTTGCGCACTGCGGTATTCCCCCCCCCCCCGCCACCACCACCACAGCCCTCCCCAGGCCTCCCCAGGCCTCCCGCCGCGATCCTAAACGCGCAGTTTGTAACCGATTGTTCCTGCTGAATAACAATGCGAGCTCCGGGACTTTTTCCGCTAGCCTGCAAATAGATTAGGCTGCGGGCATTTTCGGGGTGTGCTGCCAGCCCCAGTCAGCCCCCCAGGGAGGCCGCTATCGGTCGCCGACAGATGGAGCCTATCTGCGCGCTGTCAGTCACCCACACCTGTGGATAGCGCTCTCCAGCCAAAAAATTAATTGCTTAGAATTATAAAATAAAATCAGTGGTCAGATCAGAGAGGATTAAGAGGTTGAGCCAGGCAAAGAGAAGGCTCGCCCTGCTGGGGAATCTTATCCAATATATCAGTATCAGTATATCAGTATCAAAATATCAATATCAGTATCCAATATCTAAGGGAGGGATGCGCTTAGCCTTTCATTTCCTTTTCAAAGGAGAGGCAGAATTAGATCTAGAAATTTCTGCAAGAAAAGAAAGAAAGAAAGAGGAATTCTGGAGCCTGAGCGGGTCCTGCGGGTGGGAGGTCCACCCGGGTTAGGTCCCCAGCATCCATATGCACCCTGAGCATTGCCAGGAGTGATCCCTGAGCATCGCTGGATGTGACTAACCACTCCCCCAAAGAAAGGGGAGGGGGAAGAAAGATTCCTTAAAAAGGATATGCAATGCCTGTGACTTCCACTTGGATCATTGTGAGTGTTCAATTGTTTGTTTCGGTTTGGGGGCCACACCTGCGGTGCACTGACTCTTGGCTCTGTGCTCAGTCAGAGATCTCTCCTGGCAGAGCTGGGGCAGAGACCTGGGATGGAACCCCAGTGCCTCCCTCCGGCTCTGCTATCTTCCTGCCCTGTGCGTGTTTGAAAGAGAGGGAGGAAAACAAGGTGTTTCCTCTTCTATTTTTATAGTTGACTACTAGAATGTCACATATGCTGTGTGGCTTACCTTCTCTCTCATATTCCATTTGCCATATTTTCCAGGTTTTCCTGGGTTTTTTTTCTGTTTGTTTCTAAGATTTCAGTACAAGCAGGGCGACATTTTGGGTTTGATTTAGTTTTCCATAATGGTTTCTTGAGACTATTCTTGTAACTCACATTTTCTTGTTTCCCTTAGAGAGATTTATAATAGAATAAAAAAGAAAAAAACCCAGGGAGATTGATTCTATTGCAGAAAAAAAATATCACCCCCTAACTGTGTGGCCATTAGTCCTTAATCTTTTTTGACTTGCTACTCACAAATTGAATCATGATTGCTAAAAAAATTCCTTTGACTCTTACATCATATGACTCTATGAATTAATTTTCTGCTATTTAAAAAATACATCACAGGAAAAAATATGGAAGTAAAGAATATGGTTTTTATGGGGGTAGGTAGGAGCCCCTAAAAGAATTATATATTTCTTTTCCCAACACATCTTCTTCCCCTGGAAGTTTCTGTACTGAAACAACAGACTATTATTTTCAGACCTTTGGGAGGATGACTCCAAGGACTCAATAATTATAATGTAGTATAGTTGAGCTTATCTTTCTTTACTTAATCAGAAGAGTCAGCACAGTTGTTGGTTAATGTTTTGCTTTATTTCAGCATTAAAACAAACTTATCTTTAACCCTGGCAGAGTAAAGTAGCATATATTCTACATCTGATTCTGAATTAGCATGTGTTCTACACTTTTTCTCCTCAAACAAGGCATGTAGGAACAATTCAATCAAGAATGAATTGATTCAACAAACTTTTATCATCCATCAGTTAATAATTTTCAGCATATAGTGCTTTTCCAATAGACGTATTAGTCCTTTGAATAAGAACAGCCACACAAATAAAAAAATAGTGCTACCATGGCACTAGCTACCATAGATAGATAGACAGACAGACTGACAGACAGATAGATGGGAGAGAGAGAGAGAGAGAGAGAGAGAGAGAGAGAGAGAGATTTCGGCCATACCCTCCCCCCCATGATGCTCAGGGCTTACTCCTGGCTATGTGCTGAGGGATCAATCTGGCAGGTTCCGGGATACCATTTGGGGTTGCCAGGGATTGACTCCAGGTCAGCCTCACAGAGCAAGCGCCCTATCCACTATATTATCTCTCTGGCATTTATATTTTGTACAGCTTCCCCATAAGAATGACTTAATTGCAGAGATCACTTGATCACTTGATCACTTGAATCCCTTTATTCATCGATTTGCTCGAGCGGGCGCCAGTAACATTTCCATTGGACCCTATCACGTGCCAATGTAGCCCAATGGCATCTGGTTGATTCAGGAATACGAAGAGCCTCAAACCTTTCCTTCAGTGCCTTTACAAGGAAGTCAGACCATCTTGTAGGTGGGCGGCCACGTGATCTTTTGACATCCCGTGGGATCCAGTCGGTAATGGCTCTAGTCCAGCGGTTGTCTCCAAATTGCATTACATGTCCAACCCATCTGATTTTCGATGCCTTGGCAAAGCGAGACAGCATCCCTGATTCTGGAATAGCGACGGAGGTCAGAACTCCGGATTCCTTCTCTCACTTGAGTGAGGCGTGATATTCCAAGCATAGCTCTTTCGATTCCTCTCTGGGAGACCCGAATAGCATTCTCATCTTGCTTTCCTAGGGCCCAGGTCTCTGAGGTGCATGTTAATGCAGGGAGAACAGTGGAGTCAAAGAGATGTGCCCGGAGCCGGAGGTTCTTTGTCCTTTTAGCTATTTCTTCGATGCCTTTGAAGGCATTCCATGCTGCTCTCTTCCTCCTGTGCAGCTCAGGTTTTAGGTCCTTCATCATGTTGACTTCTCGACCTAGGTACACATAACTGCTGCATTCAGAGATGTTTGTTCCATTGAGAGTGAATGGGGCCTCAGGAACTAGTTCATTCTTCATGAACATTGTTTTCTTTAGATTCAGCTGTAGACCTATCTTTCCACATTCTCGGTCGAAGTCAGCCAGCATTTGGGCCGCTTGGCTAATATTTGGTGTTATTAGAACGATGTCATCAGTGAAGAGGAGGTGGTGTAGTTGCCCACCATCTATATTCACTCCCATTCCTTCCCATTTTATTGTTGCATGATGTTCTCGAGGGTGGCACTGAAGAATTTTGGTGAAATGGTATCACCCTGTCAACCCCTCTTTTCACATTAATAACTTCTTTTGTAGAATGGTGAGATTCTGGTGGTGAATCCGTAATACAGCTCACGAAGGATCTTGATGTATTGGGTTTGAACACCCTGTTTGGCTAGGGCTTCGATGACTGCTTCAGTCTCCACAGAATCAAAGGCTTTCTGTAAATCATGAACGTGAGACAGAGCGGCATCTTGTACTCCCTACAAACCTCAATGAGCTTGGTTACTATGTGGATATGGTCGATTGTGCTGAATCCTTTCCAGAAGCCTGCCTGCTCGCATGGTTGTCCTTCATCTAGTGTTCTGCTAATTCTGTTCAGGATGGCTCGTGTAAACAGCTTGTAGATGACGGACAACAGGCAGATGGGGCGATAGTTGCCGATGTCGTGAATGTCTCCCTTCTTGAACAGTAGAACTGTCCTGCTGGTTTTCCATTGGGAAGGCACCTTGCATTTGAACAGGTAGCGTGTGAAGAGCCGAGCTAGTGTATTGATGAGTACCGATGGCAGATTCTTCAGGTGTTCGGGTCTGACTTTGTCTGGGCCTGGTGCTGTTCCCTTCTTTACTGACAAGATGACATGTCGGATTTCAGAAGGGAGAAGCGTTGGGAATGACATATCCATCCTGTGGAATTTGGTATGTGGGCAGGTGGATATGGCTATCAAAGAGATTTGAGTAGAAGTCCTGGATAATCTTCTCCATTGCCTTTCTGGAAGATGTGATAGATCCATCAGGGTGTCGGAGGGCAGTCATCTTGGTCTTATAGTTGGCAAAGGACAGGTGGGGGTGGGTGCGAATGCTTTTCCCGGCTTCTGCTGCATCTTCCAGTATTTCTGCTCTTCTGTCTTTGAGGTCTTCTTTTATCGCTTCTCTGCACTGTTTAGCAAGCTTGGACGTTAGCATTTGGTCTCCTGAGGCTCGCGCCTTGCCACGTTGGCGAATGAGCTCAAGAGTTTCTGAAGACAAGCGTTCTTTTGTGTCTTTCTCTCTCTCTCAGCATTCTTCGCACTATCATGGAGGTGCCGAACCAGTTGGTTGTATTCTTCATCGATGTCGTCAATGATGGTATCTTCCCATGTTGTTGCAATGGTGCCAAAGAGTTCCCAGTTGGTGGTCGTTCTGGGAGTTCTCTTCTTAAACTTTGCAGCCTTTTCTCCCCGTTGCGGGAAGTAGAATTTTGCACGAAGGAGACGGTGGTCCGATCCTGTTTGGAATTTGGGGACGACAGCTACATCGGTCAGACAAAACCGTCGATTTGAAGATGATGTGGTCAATTTCATTGTGGAACTGTCCGCCAGGAGATTCCCATGTCCAACGTTTCAATTCAGCTTTCTGGAACTGTGAGTTTCCATGAATGGTCTTGGTGGACACGATGAACTCAGATAGTCTCTCACCCTGTTCGTTCCATTCTAGGCCATGGGTCCCGATGTGGAGTTTTTCAGCCGATCTTCTTGGTCCTATCTTGGCATTAAAATCACCGACTATGATCTTGTAGAAGGTGAGATCTTTTTATAGAACTCCTCCAATTCCATGTAGAATTTCTCAATTTCATCTTCTTTGTATGTGGATGTTGGTGCGTAGACAATGAAGATAGAAATTGCTGGCAGTGGGCCACATCTCTTCAAGTGTAATCGTCCTATTCGGTTTGTTAGGCATTCAAATGAATCAATGTTTACGGCCATGTTCCTGTTGACAAGGACACCAACGCCACCGATGCCTCTTTTTGTCGCATGTTCCAAGGAACAATTCTTCTCTGGTGTCAAATACAGCATGATGCAACTGACTCCTCCTCGTCTCAGTCAGACCAATGATGTCGTACTTGATCTTTTGCTTGCTTGCAGCATCAGATCCTCAATATATGCTTCTGATGCCAGCGTACGTGCATTGAAAGTACAGACAGTCATTTTAGTCCTTCTTCGTTTTGGCAGCCTAGGATGGCCATGAAATTTTATCAGGCACTGCTTGTTTGCCTTTCTTACTGCTGCCATATTAAGGGCTCTTTCGGGTCAGGAAAATAAACATTTCTGTTACTGGATTTGGCATATCAAACACGCATCGGACAGCTTGCCAGGCTCTGCCATGCGGGCGCTATTTTCTCATTTCTTTGTGGGGCTCTCTCAGAGGGGTGGGTAGAATATTTATGATAATTTGGAGGTAAGTGGCGCTGCCGCGTGGCGGCGCACAACGGGAAAGCTGGTTTCTGCTCTGCCGGGTGTACCTGTGTTGCAGAGATAAGTGATTATATTGCCATTGACTAATTTTACAGGCTCAGCCAGTACAATTCTAAATAATTTAGCTAGCTTCTTTGTTGAAGAATTTACCAACTCTTCACCTTCAAAACATAGATTAGGAGCATCTACACATGATACCCAAGACAGATATCATGTCTTGGGCATGAGAAATTACGTCAGTAATTTCTTACTGAGACAATGACTGTTGTATCATCAGAGATGAAGGTGCCCATATCATAAGATTATAAAGTCCTGGAGGGAAACAAAAAAAAACATTTTTTTTTGCTTTTTTGGCTCTGCACTCAGGAATTACTCCTGGCCGTGCTCAGGGGACCATATGGGATGCTGGGGATTGAACCCGGGTCGGCCGCATGCAAGGCAAATGCCCTACCCACTGGACTATCGCTCCAGCCCCAGTAAAAAGAATTTTTATGTCGGTCAGAGCTATTGTTCAGCAGATAGGGCTCTTGCCTTGCGCACACTTGATCTGGGATCTATCTCTGGCACCCCATACATTCCCCTGAGCTGGACAACAGTGATGCCTGAGCACCACCCACCAGGTGTGCCATCCCCAAAAAAGCACCCCAGATTCCATATGTTCACCTCCTTTTTACACATGTAGTTCCATTAGTCAAACCTCAACTTTAGTATTTTATCTTCACACAATGATTTGACTCTACTATCAATCTCTTCAAGTCAGATGATCCCGCATATTATTAGAAAACAGGGGTAAAAAGTTCAAATATAGAAATTTATTATATGCATTTAAATGTGCTGCATCCTTCAGATTATATGCAAAAGGAAGTGCCTCCAAAGCTGCATTCTTGGTTGTAAATATTTTCAGCTACTTCTGGCTCCTGATTCCCAAGCCCTATTTGTCTTCCTTGTTGAAAGCTTCATCTACGCTAATGAAAATAAATTAAAAAAATTATTAGACCCTGACCACAGAATTGAGGTTACTAATAAATTTTAGCTCTTATCTTTTTTAAGAAAATAATGCTAGCTATTCTTTTCTAAAAATATTTTTTATTGAATGACCATGAGACAGACTATTACAAAGCTGTTCATGATTGGGTTTCAGTCAACCACCAGTGCACATTTCCCACCACCAATGTCCCCACCCTTTCATTTTCCCTCCTTCCCCCCAACCTACCTCTATAGTAGGCCTTCTTCTTCTTCTTCTTCTTCTTCTTCTTCTTCTTCTTCTTCTTCTTCTTCTTCTTCTTCTTCATCATCTTCTTCTTCTTCTTCTTCTTCTGCTTCTGCTTCTTCTTCTTCTTCTTCTTCTTCTTCTTCTGCTGCTGCTGCTGCTGCTTTTTTCTTCTTCTTCTTCTTCTTCTTCTTCTTCTAATTCTTCTTTTTCTTTTTCTTTTTATTCTTCTTCTCCTCCTCCTCCTCTTTCTTCTTCTTCTTCTTCTTCTTCATCTTCTCCTTCTCCTCCTCCTTCTTCTCCTCCTTCTTTTCTCCTCCTCCTTCTTCTTCTCCTTCTCCTTCTCTCCTCTTCCTTCTCCTCCTTCTCCTTCTACTTCTCCTCCTCCTTCTCCTTCTCCTCCTCTTCCTCCTCCTTCTCCTTCTCCTTCTCCTCCTCCTCTTCCTCCTCCTTCTTCTCCTTCTCGTTCCCCTCCTCCTTCTCCTTCTCCTCCTCCTTCTCCTCATTCTCTTGCTTCTTCTCCTTCTCCTCATTCTTCTTATTCTCCTCCTCCTCCTTCTCTTCCTTCTCCTTCCTCTTCTTCCTCTTCCGCCTTTTTTCCCTTCTTCCACTTCCTCCTCGTCCTACTTCTTCCTTCTTCTCCTCCCTCCCCTTCTCCTCCTTCTCCTTCTTCTTCCCCTTCTTCCTCTTCCTCTTCTTCTTCCTCCCCCTTCTTCTTTTTTCTTCTTTTCTCTCTTTCCTTTTGATCATTGTGCATTGTGATTTGTGATACAGACACTGAAGGATTATCATATATATCACTTTACGTACTTTCAACACTCAGTTTGAGTCCAGTGTGACCATTTACAACTATTATTTTCATACCTGTCCCTTCTCTAGCCTGCCTACCCTCCACCCCCACACACTGTAGTAGATTCCAACTATTCACAAGGCTCCTAACCCCTGTTTTTCTAGCCTTGGATATTAGTTTCCTACTATTTATTTTTATATACCACAAATGAATGCAATCATTTTATATCTGTCCTCCTTATGACTCATTTCACTCAATTTTTAGGTATTCTTAGGCATATTTTATTCTTTTTTAAAGTATTTTATTATACCACTGGAGATATACAATAAAAAGATATACAATTAAAAAGTCATGTTTGGGTTTGGTCATAAGTGTTTCAGCACCGTCCTCACCAGTGCCCATCCCACCACCAAATCCCGGTTCCTCCTTCCCAGCCCTGCATGGGGTTCTTTATTTCTCCTTCTTTTTCTTTTTCCTTCAGACTAGTTAAAGAACATACATTAAAAGGTTGTATGTGTATCTTGCTTATTAATCTCAGTCTAGGTTGGCATAGTCCTCGACTATTTCCCTGCATTCGTCTTACTACTGACTCCAGTGTGTAATCACTGAAAGGCCTGAATATGTTCCTTATGTTGTATCATTTATTTATATTTCTTATATCTGCCCTCTACTTTAATAAACATTTCTATATTTTAAGTATAGCCGGCTTATTATTTGGTTGTATTTATGGTCTGCCATGCCTGGCTCTAAAAATACCATATAACCAACACTTCATATCTGTGAAAAGTCCGTGACTTTTAACTAGAATAAATCTCTACCTTTCAGTTCAGAATATATTACCTAGACTATATCAGGAATTTAGTGGCATAGGTTTTGCTAGAAAGTGATGATCTACCATTCCTTTAGAATGAACTCTGAAAGGTGTTTTATAATACATGGAGTCAAAATGATCTAACAGTGGGAGAAAAATTGCTCAGAAAGTGACATCTTTAGAAAATAAGATCTTTACAATAACTGTTTCTCCAATTTGTTTGTCATGTCCAGTGGAGACACTCCATGATTAGACACATAAATGAAACAGATCAAATGAGATATTTCTTAGTGAAAATGTGTGTTGTAGAATACAAATGGTCTGGAAGTCAGAAGACCAGGATGAACTTTTTGATTGCTGTTACATTATTGTGTGATCCTGTTCAAGTCTCTTCACCTTTTTGGGGCATCTGTTTCTTCAACTATAGGAGATGATAATTGGACTGGACACTGAACTCTTTCTGCTTCTATGATTCTATAGTGTCTATTAGGTACCATCAAACTTAGAAATATCTGACTTAATGAAACTGAGAACATAGGACAGTCTGATCTTTAATCATTTGATGATGTGTTTAGGTTCATTTTATCTTTTTTTCTTTTTTAAGTTTTAGTGAAGAATGGCAGATGATACTATTGAGGATGTGGAACTGGTGGTGTGTCAAGCCCAGTCCCCCCACACCATTACTCTCCTTTCTCTAACTGATTTAGTGAATATAAATAAATGGAAGCCTTCTGTGGTACTTCCTATGTAATTCATTTTATGAATTCAAAACAAGTATAAAATGAGGGAACCTTTTCCCCACCATTACTTGATTCAACTTGATTAATTTAAAGTACATTTTCTGGTGCTATACTTTATTACATTATACAAAAGAGATGATTTCCTGGCACCACAGACTTCAATTTTAAGATATGACAGAGCAGTATCACTCAAAACTAAACATTCCGCCATTATTCATCAATTTTACATTTTATTTACATCTTTTGATGATATTGCCAGTTGATACATTTTTGAGCAAACAAGCAAACCTCTCAACCAATTCCATGAAAGCCACACATCATTGGCTCTTCCTGTACCTTCGTGTCTCTGTCTCATGAAGGTCCTGTGAGCCTGAAGGAAAAGCTCCTGCAACATTCCTGTTGTTCCCTGACCAGCATGACATTTAGCCCTGCACTTCAATCCCTTTAAGTAGTATTTAGGAGCATGGAGGTGTCAATTTGTGGAAGTACACATGCCTTGCTGTCCTGGCACAGTCCCACATTGCCAAATGTGATCACACTGATTGTGTGACCGCCCAGCATTATAACCATTGCCACCCCAATGCACTGAATCCAAGAATGAACAAGCCCTACAGAAGTGTGATACCCAGGCAGATACCCAGGCATTGCATAATGCCAGCAACAACAAAGGGAAGGGTTTAAATACTTATCTTTCTGATTAGGAAATATTTAAAAAATAATATTTATTACTGATGAGCATATCATTGTAGAAACACTGAAAAAAGGGCGTTTAAAAAATCAGAAAAGGCAAAATTGCCATGGAATTCCATCAGACATAAACACTTAATATACCAGTGTATTTTCTCCTAGTTTGCTAGGTTTTCTTTAAAAAACAAAAACCCAAACCTAACAGTATTAATATCATTCTGAATATATTATTTTGTGATTTAACCAAAAAATATATAGATGGTGTTTTCTAACATCCTTAGATAGTAATAAGACAATATTTAAATAGTGGCATAGAATAGCATTATTATGAATTTACTATGATTTGATTAATTCCTATTAAGTATTTAAGCTATTTCTACTTTTTTACACACAGTAATCCTGTAGCATGCATCATTCTACATAATTCTAGCATTAGTCTATGATGATTACCTTAGAATGATTTATATCCATGGAAAGATATTTTTTCTTTCAATAGTCATAGGGAGGTTGTGTTTTATTGTATGCTCATCATGAATTTGAAACATCAGTGAAAGCTATTTGTTGGCCTAATAAAAGAAAAACATTAATGCATTTTCCATGATCACTTTCCAGTACTTTGTGTGATTCTGGACCTTTTTGATGTATGTGCATGTGAATTATCTATAATGCTCTTCCTGCACTCCCAACAAAAACCTCAAAAACCTAAAGACTACCACATGCTCCTACCACTATATGTGAGAGTAGAAACTTCTGCTTCAGGAAGAAATTCCAATTTTGAGAAACTTTCAAGACAAATATCTTAAATGGTCAGTTACAAAAGGGTAGGACAGTAAGAAAAAATATGACATCTAAGCATTTGATGGATGATGCTTTAGATTGAATGTTTGTGTCTCCCCAAATGCATACATTTCAATCTAATGCCCAATATGACAATTGTAGGAGGTGGTGCTTGGGGGAAGTGTTTTTGGTCGTAACAGTTCTATCATGACCAGGATTAATGTCCTAGCCCCACTGAACTTCTCTCTTCTTTTTTTTAATATTTAAATTTTTTATTTTATTTTCAGGGTCAGGAAGATGAACATTTTTATTACTGGTTTTGGCATATTGAATACGCATTGGACAGCTTGCCAGGCTCTGCCTTCTTGGGTGGTATACTCTTAGTAGCTTGCTGGGCTAAGCACTGCCAGGAGTAATTCCTGGGTGCAGAGCCAGGAGTAACCCCTGAGCATCGCTGAGTGTGATGTCACTCTGCCCTGACAAGCAGGACATACCCTTCAGCAGCTCCACATAGCCGGAGGACACATGGCTTGTGCCCCCATAGTCCCACTGGCGGTCCTTAATAAGTGCAGTGAACATAGTGGCAGTAAAGATGGTAAAGAAAGATGACCGCCAGGTGTCCTTAATCGTGTCATCCCGCAGGCCGGATCTGAGGCCCTGCTGGAGTCGCCCAGGAATGAGGGCCTCCGTCGCTGTTCTAGAGTCAGGGATGCTGACTTGTTTGCCAAGACATCGAAAATCAGATGGGCTGGACATGTAATGCGATTTGGAGACGACAGCTGGACTAGAGCCTTTACCAACTGGACCCCATGGGATGTCAAAAGATCACGTGGCCACCTACAAGATGGTCAGACTTCTTCGTCAAGACCCTGAAGCGAACGGTTTGAGGCTCTTTGTATTCCTGAAGCAGCCAGATGCCATTGGGCAACACTGGCACGTGACAGGGTCAAATGGAAATGTTACTGGCACCCACTCGAGGAAAGAGATGAATAACAGGATGTCAAGTGATCAAATGATTTTATCTTACTTTCTTTTTCCTTTTGGGTCACGCCCAGCAAAACTCAGGGTTTACTTCTGGCTCTTTACTCAGGAATTACTCCTGGTGGTGCTCGGAGGACCATGTGGGATGCTGGGGCTCAAACCTGGGTCGGCCGGGTGCAAGGCAAATGCCATACACGCTGTGCTATCACTCTGGCCCCAGAACTTCTCTTTTCTATGATGTGCGAACACCCTGAGAAAACAGCCATCTGTGAGCTAGAAAGCGAGTTTGTTCACCGGATGTTCGCTGAATCTGCTGACACATGATTTTGGACGTTAGCTCCCATGTCCATGAGGATTAAGCTTCTGCTATTGATGAGTTGCCCAGTCTATGTTATTATATCAGCCTGAGCTGAGAAAGGCAGACTTTGCCAGATGTTGAAAAATGTTGTTCTTGATAGTGAAATGGTCAGTAAGATTTGTAATAAGAGATTTGACTTAAGAAGAAAGTTGGGACAAAATCCTCTAAGCATGGTCATTCATTTATGTTCACACCACAATTTCTTAAACTCTCTTTGTAACGAAGGTCAAAGCTTATATATAATTTGGGAGCTAGAGCTTTTTTTTAGTGTAACATGAAATTATGAATGATGGCTTAATATTTCAAAAAATAGTTACCTCTGTATACTATATATATATATATATATGGAATCTATATTCAGCTTTTATATAATGTGGGTATATGGAAGTTATATAATTCTTTTAGTATTTCAATCAGTACCAAACAAAGAACTGTTAATTCTCAAGTTCATAATAATTCAGTTGCTTCATTTTAAAAAATTTAACTTGCCTTTTGGCCCAGATGGGCAGGAAGTTTGATCAGATTTATTTAGAGTGATTTTTTTTGTTAATTTTGAATTATTTTTGTTTTAGGGATAATCTTTCTTTTTAACTAGATAAGACCCTACCATTATCTATCTCAAATTCTTTTGCTATAAACCAGTGTGGATTTTTAGATTCACCTAATACATATATACAGCCCCACCCCAACATACACACTTAATGGAGCAGCAGGAGCGGATGTTGCATTTCAAAGTAAGAAGCTGCCTTGTCTCACTCAAGCAAGACACAAAGGAAGACTAGGTCCCTGGACAGTTTCATGTTTGCAACCAAATGATGTGCTCAATGAAGACATGGTTCATAGTGCTTCAAGATTTTACTTGAGTCTTATTTTAATACTTTAGATTCTTGGTAAGTCCCTTCAGCTACAACAGATGGTCCTTGAATGCCAGTAAATAAATAGGGAAAAGTCAGAAAGAGGATGAGAACAACTATCAAAATTTCAGAAAAGCAGACAGTGTGCTGTGTACCCATGTCCACATTCTGCATTCCATGGGGTATCAGTAGCATGAACAAGAATAGGAATGAGTTCAAAGAAATAGAAGTTTCCTCTGATGGTAAATGCGTGCATTGGAAGGGTATAAAATGTCCAGTGGTTCTCAACAACTTGCATATTTCTCCTCCACATCTGCAAAACTAAAAATGTTTCATCATTTATCAGCAGAGCAGCCACAAATGACTTTCTTTTTTAAAAAAAATTTATTATCCCACAGTGAAACATACAGTTACAAAGGTGTTCATAATTGGTTCTTGGTAATACAGTATTCCAGCACCCATCCCTCCACCAGTGCCCCATCACCACCACCAGTATACCCATACCCCCTCCCTCCCACCCCCAGGCTACCTCAGTAGCAGGTACCCCCTTTTCCTCTCTTTCTCTCTCTGTCTCTCTCTGTCTCTCTCTGTCTCTGCATCTCTCTCACCCTTCTTTTATACATTGTTGGCTAGCCCTGCAGACATTTAGGATTTATCATGTAAGCCTCTTTGTGTATATTCAATTGTGAGTTCTAGTCTGACATTACCATTACCCACACTCAGTTAAACACTGGTATATATTTATATCCCATTAATGAATGCAGTCATTCTATATCTGTCTTTTTCCTTCTACTAATTTCACTCAGCATGATAGTCTCCATGTCCATCCATTTGCAGGTAAATTTCACAATTTCGTCTTTTCTGACAGTTGCGTATTCCATTATGTAGATGTACCATAGTTTCTTTAGCCAGTACTCTGTTCTCGGGCACTTAGGTTGTTTCCATTCTAGCTATTGTAAATAGTGCAGCGATGAATAAGGAAGTACAAATAGTATTTCTGCTAAGTGTTTTTCGGTCTCTAGGGTATATTCCCAAGAGTGCTATTGCTGGATCAAATGGGAGCTCAATAGCTAGTTTTCAGAGGAATGCCCTTATTGTTTTCCAAAGGGGCTGGACCAATCGGCACTCCCACCAACAGTGGATGAGAGTACCTTTTTTCCCCACATCCACACCAGCACCGGTTGTTCTTGCTGTTTTGGATGTGTGCCAGTCTCTGTGGTGTGAGATGGTACCTCATTGTTGTTTTGATTTGCATCTCTCTGATGATTAAAGATGAAGAGCACTTTTCATATGCCTTTTGGCCATTCGAATTTCTTCTTTTTGGAAGCTTCTGTTCATTTCTTCTCCCCATTTTTTGATGGGGTTGGCTGTTTTTTCTTGTGGAGTGCTACCAGTGCCTGATATATCCTGGATATTAACCCCTTGTCAGATGGGTATTGGGTGGATATCCTTTCCCACTCTGTGGATTGTCTTTGTATCTTGGTCACCATTTCTTTTGAGGTGCAGAAGCTTTTCAATTTTATATAATCTCATTTGTTTATCTTTGCTTCCATTTGCTTGGTCAGTGGTGTGTCATCTTTAAAGATACTTTTAGTTTCGATGTCGTAGAGCATTTTTCCTATGTTTTCTTCGATGTACCTTATAGATTCATGTCTGATGCACAACTGACTTTCTTTAGAGGAACAAAAATTATGCAATCTTCATCTATCTATCTATCTATCTATCTAATCTATCTATCTATCTATCTATCTATCTATCTATCTATCTATCTATCTAATCATCTATCTATATCTCTCTGTTTTTCCATATTTCTAATATTCCCAGAATCTTTCCTTTTTCCAGGGAATGCTTAGGCAAGAATTACAGACAGACAAGCAGATCACTGCCCAGAGGAAGAAGATCCAGAGAACTCAAGGTGAAGTTCAGAGCTCAAGGCTTCTTATGTTTTTCCAATTTCATTTAGTGAAATGTTGACATAATTGCTTTTACTCCTATTGGACTATTTTTTTTCAACTTCAACTGGCCTGTGTGTATTCCTAATATTGTCAAGCCTTCATGGTCTTTGTGCACCTGGACACTTGATGCCTGCACATTTAAGGACAATTATATTTGTCTGTAAGAGAATATGGGTGACAATGTACACAAACGCCCCAAGGCAGCACTTTGTGAATTGGCTGTTTTCAGAAAAAACTCTGAATTGGTTATCACTGTTGGTTATTATATAGGGGGGAAATTGGATTAATTAAGCAAGCCCATTTTCTGCTTTCATGGCTAACATTAAGGACTAGTATGCCAATTTATTGGATATACTTGGTGGACATCTGTTTAGCCCTCAATGCTTTTTATCTTAAAGAAAGATTTATACTAATTAAAGCTTAAGATACCAATAAAAGTTATACTAGTCTATCCCCACATGTTCTTTAGACCTCTGTGGGTAATATTTTAAAGTCTATTTAAATAATCCAGAATGGATTCATTTTGGGGGTTTATTTTGGGCCACACCTGGCTGTGCTAAGGGTTTTCCTCTTGTCTCTATGCTAAGGGATCATGCCTGGTGGGACTCCAGGAACTATATACCATGACAAGGATTGAACCTGGATTGGCTGCATGCAAGGCAAGCACCCTACGTGCTGTACTATCTGTCCAGCCCCATTAGATAGAATTCATTTTAATAAGTCATTCCTCTGGCTTTCTATTCTACCCTCTATCTTTTTTATGAGGGAATTCCTAGGTGATCTCAAGTTTCCTCTCTCTGATAACAAGGGTGATATATCAATGTAACTCCAGAAACACCTGAGTATTTACCACCTGTTTGGTTCTTTTCCATTTGGTCTCAGATCAAGTCTTGGCACCAGATATTGTGAGGATGTGTCTATCACAGAACAGATCTAACAAACAGTCTGTGAAATATAGACAGCAGCTGGCTGATGCGAATGAGAGCTCTGTCTCACAGCCGGCTGCTGCGGCCGTGAGATCAGCAAGTATTCACTAAGTGCTTACTTATAGCTTGCAATCAGACACAGTTAAAAGTAACACTGCTTGCAACTAGCTTGGAACTCTGTGACCTTATGTAGGATGGCTCTCTCTAAATGTGTTTGGGCAGCATTTTCTCAAAATCTAAATTAGGCCTTTTCAATCAGTGTCCTTCAAAATGTGAAACCCAAAAGACATTTATTCCTATTGTTTTAAAGAATATGTATTAGGGTCTAGCAGGTAGGAAGCTTTCTTTGTACATGGTTGACACTGGTTTGATCCTTGGAACCTGATATGGTTCTCCAAGACCCATCAGGAGTGATCTCTGAGTACAGAGCAAGGAATAAGTCCTGAGCACTGCTGGGTATGCCCTAAAAAGCATTCTTAGAAATGAATGCATATTCGGGGCCCAGAGAGAGTTCAATGTCTGGAGCACACTGCAATGTCGGTTGGCTCCCCATGGCACATCTCCTAGGACAAGGAGAAATACCTGGTCAGCAGGCCCCAGAACACCATCCTGGTGTGTCTCCAAAACAAAGCAAATAAATGAACATTCCCTAGATTCAGGATTATCTCCAAAATCGAGTCTTCTATCAGAGAAATCTAAATTTAGGTAGGGCAAATGTCTAGAGGCAAGGTTGACCCTTATCCCTCCCTCTCTATGGAAGCCCCTCCCCCACTCTCTCCTGGGCCTCTAGTCCCTGTTTCAGGCCTGAATTCCCCATGTAAATCCAAATCTCCTGTTTACTTTAGGAATTTATGGCCAATTACCCTAAATTCCCCATGGAGACATTTTCACCTGCTAATTTGGCTGATATTACCGTTTGTCCTTGTCCAGTTGGAGACAACTGGAGAGGGGTGAAGTGTCCCTCTATGGCCTGTCTATTGCTCTCCCATTTCTTAGAATAAAACCATTGTCCATGAGAGGGAATCTTGAACCTGTGGATTAAGTTCAAAAAATCTTATAAACTTGACTCATAAATCCCTACACAGTTTGCATAACAAATCAGGTCTCTTTATGGGGGGATGTGAGGGGGCCTGTGGTGTTATTTTCTATTTTATGGCTCCTTTTTGTTGTTGGGTCTCTGCTATGGAGGGCTGGCAATGCTCCACTATACCCTAGAATTTCTGCTAGCTGCTTGCATCTGAAGAGCAGGGGCCAGTTTTGCTGATGGGGTGGAGGCACATTAAGAAATTTTTGCAGTGCGATTTCTGACCTCTGCCTAGTGAGGGGAGAAATAGTTCAGAAGCACCAAATCTCTTCAAGGGCCTCTGCCTGCACCCCACTCTCTTTTTAGTTCACCTTCTCAAAGCCACATTTTCCACTCGGCGGTTGGACTGTATTGATTCCTGAACGCTTGCTTCCCAGAGACCTCGGGCAGATATGAAGTCAAACACAATCTTCTGACCCAAAGTGCTACGGCAAAGCCAGGCTGCACAGGTTTTGGATATCTCTGTGAGACAAAACACTTTCCGAACAAAAGGCTGCCGCCTATTAAAATGGCAATTATTGAAGCAGGAGGCGCCTCACTTCAGATATTGATTGATCTGCCTGAGCTGGGAGCATTAGAGCCCAGAGACACAATTACATTCATTTCATCCTCTTGAATTTTAAAAATTTGGGTAATTAGTGGTGTGTGTGGGGGGGGTGGGGAGTTCTAACTGGTGGTCAGAGGGGTTCTAGGAGCACACCTGGCTATTTTGGACAGCAAGGAGTCTGATTCCGTGCTGGGCTCTTGATCCCGGACTGTGTGGGGGACCCCAGTCTCCACGATGCTGTTCAGGGAACCACGTAAGAGCGTAACCACGGTCATCCCTTCAGCCCCACTCCACATCAAAAACATCTAATGGGCTCTCCTTGGAAAGCACCTTGAGGCTACAGGCATGAGCAGAAGCTAACAGAAACGCACGTTCTCAAACACCGCCTGGCAGTCCCTTATTTATTTTCTTGGGATGGGATGGGCGTGGCATCACCGAATCCCAGGTGCAGCTGATGTGGAGAGTCCTTTGCATTTAAGAAATAAATAAATACCCTCCATCGTGACTAGCCCGGTTTCCCGCCCAGGAGCCGCTGACGGCCCGGCATCCAGAGTCTTGCAGACGGCTCGGGAGGCGGGAGCCTGGCTCGCACCGGCCTCAGCTGACTATGGAACCCCGAGGAGGGCAGATGGGCTTTGGGAGGTGGGCCGTCGCCTCCGGAGGGTCCCGGAAGCAGCCGGATGGGACTCGTCCACCACGCTAGCCACCATTTTCATTGTCCAGACGCTGGGAAAATGTCCCACAACCAGAGGACCAGCAAAGCCGGTTTGAG
>JAJIBD010027127.1:0-22777 GCA_021461705.1 Cryptotis parvus | reverse complement strand
AGCCCGGTTTCCCCCGCCCAGGAGGCCGCTGACGGGCCCGGCATCCAGAGTCTTGCAGACGGCTCGGGAGGCGGGAGCCTGGCTCGCGCCGGCCTCAGCTGACTATGGAACCCCGAGGAGGGCAGATGGGCTTTGGGAGTGGGCCCGTCGCCTCCGGAGGGTCCCGGAAGCAGCCGGATGGGACTCGTCCACCACGCTAGCCACCATTTTCATTGTCCAGACGCTGGGAAAATGTCCCACGACCAGAGGACCAGCAAAGCCGGTTTGAGCCCAGGTTGCGCTGGGCGCCACTAGGGTGGTGAAACAATGATGTTTTTGGTACACTGCATTCCCTGAACAGCAGGAGGGTTTGCTGAGAGGGAGATATACAGAGGAAGGAGATGACATATAGAGCCCGCCGGTGATTGGGATTCGGGAGGGGAGGGAGACAGGACGTTGGTGATGGGAGAGATGGGTTCGGGTGGAGGGTGCATCTTGGAACCCTGTGGAGCCAGGACTCCACATGAGCATCCTTCAATTAAAAAAAAAGGAGAAAAGGTGGAATAAATAAATAAATATCTGCAGGGCTAGCCACAATGTGTAAAAGAAGAGGGAGAGAGATGCAGAGATAGAGAGAAAGAGAGGGAAGCAGGGCTACCTGCTATTAAGGCAGCCTGGGGGTGAGTGGGAGGGGTGGAGTACATTGGTGGTGGAAATGGGGTACTGGTGGAGGGATGGGTGCTGGAATACTGTATTACCAAGAACCAATGGCACCTTTGTAATTGTATGTCTCACGGTGGTATAATAAAGAATAAAAAAAAATTTAAAAAAAAATAAAGAATTTATGGAAGCAATAAATGAAGACTCTGAAAAAAAAAATAAAAAAATAAAAATGAGCTAAATAGGGGGCCGGTGCGATAGTCCAGCGGGTAGAGCATTTGCCTTGCATCCAGCCGAGCCAGGTTCGATCCTCGGCATACCTTATGGTCCCCACACAGTGTGAGGAGTGATTTCTGAGGGCAAAGCCAGGAGTAACCCTGACCATTGCTGGGTGTGACCCAAAAAAGCAAAAAAAAAAAAAAAAAAAAAGATCTAAATAGAAACTTTAAGTAGGGGGCCAGAGAGATACTACAGGGTTAAGGTGATTGCCTTGCATGTGACTCACTCAGGTGGGATGCCTGGTATGATCCAGTACTATACATGGTTCCCCAACCCTGCCAAGAGTGATCTCTGAGCACAGAGCAAGAAATAAACAAGTCCCACAAGGTGTTTCCCCCCAAACAAGACTAATTCCTCCAAAACTAACAAACTAAATAATACACTTAAATTTCAGTTACATTAAAGAAGTAATTGAAAGTTTTAAGAAATTCTACTGTAAGTTGGATTTTTTTCGAGTTTATTGTTTGATAGTATAGAAACAGAGGTTTCTCATTGTGCCTTCTCAGTCCTAGTTCAACATTAGATTTAATTTAGAGTCTGCCTTTCTTTCTTTTGAGTTTTCAGAGATATTCATTGGCTATTCTAGTACTAGATTTACTGCCATGTCATCTGATTTTTTTTAGAGGAGGTGTAAATAAAAATTTAAAAGTATTTAAAATAAGTTTGTTGTGGCTGGAGCTATAGCACAGTGGATAGGGAGTACCCTGCATGCGGCCCATCTAGGTTTGATCTCTGGCATCCCATATGGTCCCCTGAGCACCACCAGGAGTGATTCCTGAGTGCTGAGCCAGGAGTAACCCCTGAGCATAGCCAGGTGTGACCCAAAAAAGCAAAAAAAAAAATTTACAAACAAGAACTGGAACTCAAATACATAATCTAAAAGTAGGATAAAGAAGATGTGATGTATATCACATAAAATAGGAAAAGACACATATCACGTATAGAAAGAAGATGTGATTTGTGTATAAATATACACACACTTGAATACACTTAGTGAAAAGAGAAAAATGACAAAATATTTTCTTTTTCAACATGGATGGAATTGGAGTGGATCATGTTGTGCAATGTGAGTACTACTTGGTAACCAAACTAAAAATAAGGAAATCAAATAGTCAAAGAGATAATATTGAATGAAAGGATCCTGTGGACTCTGATACAAAACTGAAGTTACAAACTGGGGGTAGTGGGATGAATATCTGGTGGACTGTAGTGGCCAGATAGTGTCACTTTGGTGATGGCTATGGTGTAATAATATTAAGCATTAAATTCCTATAACATATAAAGAATTGCACGCTTATAAACAATATTACCGCAGTAAATTTAAATAAAGACATTATTTAAAAAATAGAAATACTGGCTTTGACTCTGAGCTGTCCTACTGTTCCTTTTTGATTTTGGTCTAGGTATTTTCCCTAATGAATTAAATGAGGACACATTATGACCAGAATAAGGCTGGTTCTTGGTGGTGTCAAGATGTTCCGACAGACACATTTGTGCAAATGTTAGCAGAGGACTTGGTATGCAATGCAGGCTGTTTCCTATTAAGAAAGAAAATTCTGGGAATTAAACTGAGGATTCCTTTTCAAGGGTATCACACATTTAATAACATTTTGGAAGAAGAAACTCCATTAAACTTAATAATAAGAGGGATACGTTAAATTTCCTTTTCAGTAATTATGGTAATTTTCCTCTTGCCCATCTTGGAACAATTTTAAGTGCCTTCCTTTTGTCAGACTCACTTGAATTTTGCAAACCTGCAATTTGTGGACACTCAATTGTTACTTATGTAGTTAGCAACAAGCACATATTAGCATAATATATAGTGTGTTGAAATCAATTTCTGTCCTTCATGCTCCAGATGATAACATTATTAGAGACTCTTGGTTCAGGTCCACAAAAGCATGTACTCTCACCTCTTAAACTGTGGGTCAGTAGACCCCACAGGGATAACGGAAAGGAGGGTTGTCATGGAAAATATCTTTAAAATGTATTTTTAAAGAAATGAAAAAAAAGAAAAATTGTATCTGATAACTTTTGGGTATCTGTATTGAAAACCATAATGCCCAAAAAGGGGAGAAAGAAGAAAAGTGTCTGTTACAGGGTGGTGGGGGATGGTGGGGGTGGGAGGGAAACTGGGACATGGTGGTGGGACCTAGTCATGAACAACTTTGCAACTGTGTATCTCACTGTGATTCAATTAAAAAAATTTTTTAAAACAGAAATAAAAGGTCGCAAACACTAAATAAATGTCAAAATAAATACATACATAAATAAATGTCTTATGATTTATTATTAGAAACTATTTGATATATATCTATTTTATACACTAATATCTCCCAGATTACATAAAAATTTATTGAGTAGAGAGGCTGGAGAGATATGTGTATGTTTTGCAAGAGGCCAGCCCTGGTTTGATCCCTGGCACCCTTTATTTTCTGACGAGCCCCACCAAGAGTGATCCTTAAGTACAGAGCCAGGAGTAAACTTTGAGCACTGCTATGTGTGGCTCAAAAAAAAAAAAAAAGCAAAATTGCTTGGGTAGAAAGGGGTTTCAGGTGGCAAAAACGTAAGAAGCCCTGGCTTATTCTATACTGTTTTCTTGCTCATTCCCATTAACTTAGCCTTTAAATGCTTAGCCCGAGGCTCCGGCCTGTGCCTTGTTTTCGAATGAGCAGCTAAACTACATACATATTGTGTAATTGAGCCAGAAAATCTTGAGTTGGGAGGGCAGGAAAGGGCAGTGCAGAGTAGAGAGTCTTTGAAAAGTCAATTCAAAGACTGCTTGATCTCTCACTGACTCATTCTGTCGTTCTGTAGAAATCTAGCCCTCTGGAGGCTCTCCAAGACCCTTCTAGAACACTCGTTTCAAAGTACCAGTCCAAAGACTTCTTCTAGTCTACAAATATAAAAAGGTCGAAACTACTGTTGTAGAATGTTCTTTGAGATCATCCATGATAGAAAGAAATTATTTCTTTCTTATTTTTTCTTAAATATTTCAATGTTTCTTAAATAGTCTTTATATTTTTTCTTATTTCTTTCTTAAATAGATAAATTATTTATTTATTATTCTTGCAAGTTCCATTATTGAAGGGTTGTTCTAAAAGTGTTGACTCCTGTCCCAACTGGTATCCCAGGCATCCCCAGTGGGAGGAGAAAGCTGGGAGGTTAGTAAGACAGAGACTACTCCCTGAGGCTACTCCACGGGGCTATACCTGAGGGGCGCTGGCTGCTACTACAAAAGCAAAACAAGAAGAGGTGTTGAGAGGTCTAAAGGGCCTTCAACAGCAATGCACCGAAGCCAGTTCTTTTGGGAGGATTGGGGCGGTTATGGTTCCATGGGCCTGGTGGTGCTTCAGTGGCTACTCCTGGTGCTCAGGAGACCATATATGATGTCCAGGGATTCAAACCAAAGCTGGTGGGATACAAGGCAAGCCAGCTCATACACAACATACACAATGTTTCTGGCTTCACTTTTTACCTGCTCCTGGGGCTGAATGTGGAGAGGATGTGGCTGCGGTGTTCTGAGATGCGCCTTTGCAAAGCCTCATGGGAATCTTTACACGGGACCGGAAGAGCCAACAGTCAGCTGCAACCTGTATCTTCTATAGTATACTCTTAGGCTTCTATGCACTCCACAGACTATTTCTGTCTATTCGCACCTTCCAGTCCCCTATGCTCAGACCAAAACAATCATAATGCTGCAGTTTGGGAAACAAGCTCTAAAATTTTATGTTCACCTGCTCTTCCCAGGAGCAGGGCTAACATCACAGTGGCACCTGCAAAATGCATACATTTGATGCAAATGTATATATGTCAAGACCGGTCCAGGTGCAAGGACAGCATCAGCTGTCCACAAAAATCTCTGGGGTTGCCTTTGGAGACCCATGAGAAGCACTCTAGGAGCAGGAAACGGGGCTGTGGGCCTTTTAGATAGAGATGCATTTGACTTTCCAGGGAGGAGCAGGACAAAGAGCAGGCCTGGTTGTGACCCTAGAGAAAGGGCAGCTGCCTGAGCAGTGAGGTGTGGTCTGGCACACCTGCCCGACATCATGGGCCTCTGGCATAGAATTTCCACCTAAGGGCGGCACCCTTTTCATCGCTGAGTGCCTGCTTTCCCCTATTGTTCTGAGTTACAATCTCAGCCTCTTGGTCTTCACAGGTTGTTTAGCAACGTCAGGACCATGATTATAGGGCAAGCACTTATCTAAGAGCTCTGCAAACATGCTTCATTTTGCTCTGAAAAACATAGCACCAATACCTAGTCTGGTTGTTTCTGATGTACAGAGGCGGCCAGGGAAGTCCCAGAGATGCTGTTATTTAGCTGCGACCATGCATCCTGGGAGGGTTGAGTTAGACCCGAGAGATGGAGCTTTTGTGCTCAGGCTGCTGGTGGTAACACTGCAGAGGGAGCTTTACTCCTTTCCTAATTCCCTACAGTGTCTTTTATTTTGCTGTTTTTTTGGAACCACACCTGGCAGTGCTCGGGATGACTCCTGGCTCTGTGCTCAGGGATCACTCCTGGTGGTGCTCAGAGCACCTTTTGGATGCTGGGGATAGATTCTGAGTTAGATTATGCATGAGGCAAGTGCCTTAACTTTGTCCTGTGTCTCTAGTCCTTATCTGCTTGTTGAATCAAGCCTGACTTTCATGATTCCTAATTGTTCTGTGAGCCCGTCTTGTTTCCTAGATTATGAAAGACTATGCTTTGGGTTTAAGTTTTCTATGAATCATTGAAAAGATCACACGGACCCTGAGAGCAGGACTTTCCCAAGGTACCTGGGAATCTTAATTAGTTAGTTTAGGGTTCCCCTGTTCATGTGAGGAAAATCCCAGAAGCGTTTGGAAGAACATGTTGACATGTTTTGCTCTTAATAAATGAGCCAGTGTATGAGGTTACTCTGGTGTTGAACTTAAAAAGCTGGTCTGAGTGGCAGCACAAGTTAAGACATGCACCTGGGTCGCCTGTCCCCTTCCTCCACATGAGGCTGCAGATAGGAAATGAAGTGTATTTTCATAGCTAAAGAGCAGGATTTGTCAGCCTCAGCTTTGGGGGTCACTCTGGTCAGGATCGCTTATGGTGGGGCAGGGATGATGCCTGTCCTGTGATTTTAGAAGTTTTAGCAACCTTCTTAGCCTCTTCCCATTAGGTACCAATAACAATCTCTTCCCCTTCCTGTATATCAGTTAGAAATGTTTCCAAGGACGGCCCCGTGTAACTGGGGGTGGTGGTGGTAATGCATGTTTCCTGGTTGACGACCTCTGACTCCAAGAACTCAGAGAATGGAGTTGGTTGTGTACATAAAAATCATTAAGGATGTCTTTAAGAAAGGTTTATTGGGACTTTTTCATTCTCTCTTCCCCTAGAAAATGCTGTAAATCCCAAATTCTGCATTGTTGTCTCTGCATCCCCAGCAAACAGGCCATCCAGAGAAGAAGACCCAAAAGCCACCCAACTTGGGCTCAAACTCCACCTTGGCCAGTTGCTAAGTGGTTACAACAAGTTCAGAACGTCAGCCTCCACTCCTTCCCCTGGAGAATGAATCTGGAATAGAAACTGCTGCACAGAAGAGAATCCAGGCAGAGTACATGTAATGCCTGGCACATTCAAATAGTAAAACACACACACACACACACACACACACACACACACACAACCATACAAACATGTTAAAGAAGTTGAGTCTTTCTAGCAGAAAATATGGTCATGACTGTCTTTTTTTTTTAGGATTAAAAAGGATCCCTTTCTGGTGAGGCAGTCAAGACAACAATAATACATGGATTAGAGGAATTAACTGACTGTTGTAGAAAGGGGGAGGCAGTATTTAATAACTCAGCATTAGCGCGCGCAATTTTGCTGCTCTGCAGAGAAGCCAGGTAAAAGCATTTACTACAGCCCAAGCTTTAATGGAATCATTCCTAATCCTTCCTACAGCAGTGATGGAAAAGAATTATTTTCCTTCATTATCAGGGAAGAAAATGAAGTTCTGAGAGGTTAAGTCATTTGCTTAAGGTCACAGGAAAAGAAGGTGCTAATTCAGGAGTCTAGGCCAATTTTTTTCCCCTAGGCCACTTTGACCACATTCAATCCTTTATCATGGTCACATTATAACAGCAAGTGGGCAGATGGAAGCTAAACTGAAAGACACCCAAAAACATTCCCTCCCCTGTGGCGGAGGGAATGTTGCAGAGGAAGTATTTGATTAGAGAGAGATTTTTGACATTCCTTCCTGGGTAGGAACATAGGACTTGGCTAGTCCTGCCATTTTTTAAAATTTTAATTTAGGGAAATTGAGAAGGAGAAACCAACCATTCAGTCAGAGGGTGCATGTGTGCTTTGAGTGGTGGAGCACTTGCTTTTGCATATGTGGGGCCCTGAGTCCCATCCCTGGCACTGTTGGGTGGAACCCCAAGCACAGCAACAATAAAGTAGTTAGTAAGAGGTGGTATGTTGTGAAGAGCTGTTTCCTGCAGCTGCCTCAGTGAGATCCTGTACCATGTGCGAACCTAGCTGAGCTGCCCTTGAGAAAGGTTGGTCAGGCCATGTTCTAGCAGCAGGGGAGGGAAGGTTGAAAGGAGAAGAAGCCAGGAAGAGAGAAGAGGTTTTGAATTTAGTCTTGGCTGTGAAACCAATCAAGCAAAGTTGTATGACAATATAAGCTCTGAGCCGTTTGTTCTCTCTATTCATTGACTATTTCTTCTTCAAACCACAGAAAGGTAAGCCCTTGGGGTGCTAGAAAAATTGGGACAGGAATAACTTCAGCTGCTGAGTAATAAACGTACCATTCTCGACTCCAAGTCTTTTGAATGAAAATCCAGCCCTTAGAAAATAAGCAGCCATTGATAAAGTCAGGCTAAGTCTTGTCTCCTGGCAAGGAACACAATGGTTTCCAGGCTGGGGTGGGGAGAGGCAGCAACTGAGTGTGTTTGGACCATATTCCTCTTTTCAAAAGCTCCTGGGCCAGCTGGAGGCTTTACAAGGGCCCCCCACTCAGGCCAGCCTGCAGGGAGTTGAAGTAATCTAATTTTAATTATGTGACAAAAGCATGAAGAATCAGTTAAAGGTCTGTCAGAGGGAAGAATGGCCCGGGTCTGCCAGGACTCCTTAGATGGTAGTAAAGAAACCCCTTGGCAGAACAAGGGGTTTGCTGCTTAAGAAAACGTGAAACTTGCAGAATAACCAGATTGTGCTTTATTGAGCCAGGCGAGGCTGGAGGAGACACCCACGCCGTCTTCTCAGAAAGACAAAGACCTACTAGAGGACCAGCCACAAGCCAGAACTCAGTTGTCACCAGGGTTCAAAGTCTTTTTAAAAACAAGGTAAGTGTTTTCCCTCTCTCTAAGACAAAGCAAGCAAACTGTGTGTGTGTTTGTGTGTATGTGCCTGTGTGTGTGTGTGTGTGTGTGTGTGCGCATAAAGGAAAAATAAGTGATTCACAGAGCTCTTTCAAGTAGGTTTTCCAATGTGGGCTTAAAAACCCCATCTCATTGCCTCAAGTTTCTGAGCAATGTTCCTAGTTTTAAGTCCAAAGGGGGTTGATAGCAAAAGCCCATGAAAAAATAATATCCTTTGTCCTAAATCTAGATTCTGTAGCACTCCTCTACAGCTCTGAACTGTCAAAAGGTCAGCGGCTGGCTTCAAGGAAGGGCAAATGTAGGGCGCTCCCCAGCATTGAGGGCTGGGAGCCAACTCCTGGCTCCATGAGTTCTGGTAAGCCCTGTTTCCCGTGAACGGTCTTCTCAGGTTATTTCCATGCACTTGAAATGGTGTGGTTTATGTTACTAAGCACCAGAGAGAAAGTTTTTCTTGCTTCTCTCATGTGGCTATCTACAAAGGATTTTAGATTTGGAGTTTTGTCCACTGCAGACTAAGTATTAGATGTGTTTGGGGCTTGGGGACATATCCCAGTGGTAGAGTCCGTGCTCAGCATAAATAAGGCCTCAGGTCCTGGTTTTGGTCCCTGACTTCAAATACACACAAAAACATCAAACAACAACAGAAAGACTATGTTTCATTTTTCCTTTATGATACTGAAAAATGGACCAGCCAAATACAGATAATAAATGGGGAAGTTTATTTCATTTTTATTTCCAAATTTAATTTTTGGTTTCTGAGCCACACCTGACTATGCCCGGGCCTCACTCTTGGCTCTGTGCTCATGGGTCACTGCAGGGAGTGCCTTGGGCGGACCATATGCCATGCCAAGGATAAAACCAGAATTGGCTGCATACCTTATCTCTGTACTACTGCTCTCAGCCTATTTCTTTACACTCTCCCACCCCTGTCCCAAGCACTGCCCAGGATGCTCTGGCCCCACTGGTGATTTTTGACCAACTGGACTACTTGTTTAATAATGCTCAAGCCCTTTGGTATTGGGGCTGTTTGGGTCAGGCTGGCAGAGCTGGGAACCTGAAAGGCTGTACTTGGTGCTTGGAGGACGATGTAGCTTTGGGGCTGGAATCAGTGTCTGGCACATACAAGCTATATATGCTAACCACTCTTCTGACTCCCGATCCCGTGTTGGTTTATTTTATTTTATTGGCTTTGCGACCACACCTGGTAAGTAAGTAAGCTCAGTGCTTACTCCTGCCTGTATTCAAAAGTACAGCAGGTAGGGGGAACTTACCTTGAGCTCGGCCATCCTGGGTTCAATTCCCAACACCTCATATGTTCCTTGAGTAGCACCAGGACTAATTTCTCACTGCAGAGCTAGACATAGCCCCTGAGCACCGCCAGGTATGAACCAAAAAAACAAAAAAAGAATCACCAAAAAAGCTGGAAAAGTAGAGTAAAAAGGCCTTGTACTTACTTTTACAAGGTGAGCAGAGCATTCCTGGTATGGCACCCCAGCTTCCCAGACTAGGCTCACGTTTATCTAATATGTACCTGGGCTCTGGCTCAAAGCAGGCAGCCGTGAAGGGGCAGAAAGAACTGAAACCATTTTTGCATTTCTTGAGGCTGTAGAAAGAGATCCCTTTCTACCAGTTTGACAATTATGGTTGGAAATACTAACACTGGACAAGAACTGAGTACTGAAAGTAGGTAAAGGGAGATACGTGATAAGGCTTTAGTGTCTGTATTGCAAACCACAATGAGAGAGAGGAGAGAAAAAGAGAGAAAGAGAGAGAGAGAGAGAAGTGCCTCCCATAGAGACAGGTTGTGAGGATGGATAAGAGTGAAACAGCACACTGGTGTTGGGAAATGTGCACTGCACTAGTGGAGGGATGGGTGTTGGAACACTGTATGACTGAAACACAATCATGAACAGCTTTGTAATGGTTTATATCATGGTAAGTCAATAAACAAATTATTATTAAAAAAAAGATCCCTGAGCCAGAGTGATAGTACAGAGGGAAGAGTGTTTGCCTTGCTTGTGGCCAACCTGGATTCCATCCCTGGCATCCCATATGGTCCCCTGAGTACTGCCAGAAGTAATTCCTGAGTGCAGAGCCAGGAGTCACCCCTAAGCATCACCGGGTATGACCCAAAAACCAAAAACAAACATCCAAAAAAGAGATCCCTTTCAGAATCCGAAGAGACCTTATCTCTCCCACCATGTTCTTCGTGTCAAAGCTAAGCTCTCTTAGTAAATGGGCCCGAGCACTTTCCTGACTGGTCTCACCAATTTCCAGCCTATCCGTCTACATCCCCTTCCCTGTTGTATTGGCAGCAGATAGGGGAAGTATTTAAGTGCTCAAAGGCAAAATAGTTTTCCACAGGAGAAAAACCGAAGTCCTGGAGACTCAGGCCCCATCACATCATCTGCCTGTCCACCACCACCTGGGGCTTATTGCCTAGGGCCGCCACAGTGCGACTTCTTTAATAACTCACAACCACACTCAGGGTCTGAGATCCACAGGGGAGGTCTGGCTCAGGGAAGCCTCTGAAATCAGGAGAAATGAAAACCTGAAGTGGAGGTAGAAATAATCTTGAGGAGGAAATGAAAATCAGAACCCTTCTCAGCAGAGCAGCATTTTTATTTTCTGTTCAGTGCCGAAGAGAAAATTTCGTGTGTGCTTTGTTACCTGCATTTTCCATTACTCCAAGCTTATGAAAATAGCTTTCCCTTCACCTTCTCCTGGTGGGCACTCCATGACAGAAAACCAAGCCTTTGTCAGATGAGCCCAGGCGAATCCCTGTTGCTGTGTATCATGTTTCTTCACAGACGACCTCCTGGACACGCTGCTTTGCGTCCCCATCCCTGTGACCCTCTCCCCTTCATATCTTCTGCCAACGAATGCCTTGGCCCCGACATGAAAGAGGGAGACCTAGATCTTGCTGGACTTCACCCCTGCGATAAAGGAGAGGGATGGACTTGGGAGAAACTCTGCCTTGCCGCTGCTGAGAAAGGGAAAGGAAGAAAGAAAGACACCAACGTGGCCGGGAGTTCTGGAGAGCAGTCCTCCTTTACTGAGCATAGCTTAGGCCTTTTATACTTTTCTGGGTAAGGGGATACCAAGCACAAACAGCATCCTGAGCCATTGCAACTAAGTAGTCAGAAGGTCAGGCACATCCTGTCCTGTACACACGGTGTTGTCCTCTTGTGATTGTAACCTTTTGGGCTTTAGGAAGTTTTAATACCTTGAAAACAGGCCACTTCTGGGTCCCGTCTGTAGGGCCTTATGGTGGGGAAGAATCAGGCCCCAAGACTAGCTGCTTAGTGCCCAACAGTTGAGCCCAGGCGAATCCCTGTTTCTGTGTCGTGTTTCTTCACAGACCACCTCCTGTACACGCTGCTTTGCGTCCCTATCCCTGTGACCCTCTCCCCTTCACATCTCCTGCCAACGAATGCCTTGGTCTGAAGTTCAACTCTTGCAAATTTTATCCCAATCCTCCTGCTTGGTAGTTCTTAACCAGGGGTTGCAAATTGGAATGACCAAGAAACAGCTGGAAAATTCCAGTGCCCAGATGTTCCTCACACTTTAAAATCAGTAATTCTGGGTGTAAACATGAAGTGTGTGGGGGGCGGAGAGATAGCCCAGCGGGTAGGGGCGTTTGCCTTGCACGCGGTCGGCCTGTGCCGGCCTGGGTTCGATCCCTGGCATCCCATATGGTCCCCTGAGCACCGCCAGGAGTAATTCCTGAGTGCAGAGCCAGGAGTAACCCCTGAGCATCGCGGGTGTGACCCAAAAAGCAAAAAAAAAGAAGTGTGTGATTTTTCCGTGTTTCCTAAATTGATATTACCATGAGTTCAAGGTTGAGAGCCATTGTTTTAACTGAGTGTCTCTCAAGCTTGGAGGGATACTCAGAATTCCCTGCATGTGCCAGTACAAATGCCCTTTCTCCTTCTGGGAGAATATGACAGCTTGAATCTTGCTTTCCAGGACCATAGGATAACGCTAATACACACTACTCCAAGAAACTGCTCCAACAGCAACTGCTACTATGCTGTCATGCCCCTATGCCCATAAAGCCATTTTTAAAAAGTTTTTTATTATACCACCATGAGCTATACAATTACAAAGATGTTCATGGTTGGGTTTCAGTCATACAGTGTTCCAGCACCCATCCCTCCACCAGTGCCCACTTCCCACCACCAATTTCCCCAATTCCCTCCCCCCCCCCCAGCCTGCCTCTATGGCAGACACTTTTCCTCTCTCTCTCTCTCTCCTCTCTCTCTCTCTCTCTCTCTCTCCTTTCTCTCTCCCCTCTCTCCCTTCTCTTACACATTGTCACTTATAATATATACATTCATAGATTATCGTGTGTATCCCTATGCCTACATTCAATGCTCAGTTCTAGGTCAATATTATCATTTCCAACAATTACTAGTATACTGTTCCTTTCTCTCTCTTTCTTACCTGATCTCTGACTTCACACACCTGTGGTAGATTCCACCCACTGACAAGACCTCCTGATCCATGTTTTGCCTGGCCTTGGATATTGGTATCATGCTATTTTTTATAAAACCATTTGTACTAAAGGAAATTTCATATTAAGTGGACATGAAAGTATAATAAATATTCTGCTCATCTATTGCTGCAGAGAAGTCACCCCCCAAATCCAGCAAGTGCCCCAACACAAAATGAATAAATAAAATTCTACCCTCTCCAAAATTTGATGTGTCCCCCAACACATCAAATACAAAAGGAGTCAGCTAAGCAGGGAGGTGAACAATTTATACAATGAAAAATTAAATCACTGCTAAGAGAAATAGAAGTTACCAAAAATAAGACATTCCTTGTTCATGAATTGGAAGAAGCAATATTGTTAAAATGACTGTTCTACCCAAAGTACTATACATATTAAAATGCAATTTTTTTCAAACACATGTACAAAACTCTACTAAAATTTGCATACAACAAAAAGTCCCCAAATAGCCAAAGAAATGCTAATTGGGAAAAAAGAAGAGGCTTTGAATTCCCCAACTTTTAACTATTCTTTAAAACTGCAGGGCACTGAAATAAAAATACACTTGCAGACCAATGTAAAAGAATGGACAATCCTGAGTTAAACTCCCAGATTTAGGGGCAGCTAATACACGGCAAACAAGCTAAATATATACAGTGGAGCAAAGAAAATCTTTTAACAAGTGGTGGTGGGAGTGCTGGATAAGTGCAAGTAAGAAGATGAAATTAGAAAAGTACCTCACACCATTCACAAAGGAAACACAAAATGTAGACTCAAAGTGGACTGAAAATCCTGAGATTAGACTCAAATCCACAAAGCACATAGAAGGACACATTGGCACTACTATTCAGGAAATTGACTGCAGAGGGGTCTTCAATGAGATGACTACAGTGGCAAAGACAGCAAAAACAGAAATAGAGAAATGGGACTACACCAAAGTATAAAGCTTCTGCACAGAGACAGAAACTCAAGCTCCAATAAAAACGATACTCTATTGGATGAGAAAAATGTTTGCACACATACATCAGGTAAAGTGTTGATAGACCAGTGTCGGGGAACGCCGCGGTCCCCGACAGTGTCCGGACAGAAGTTGTCTTCTACCTCCCGAGGGCGCCGGGAGAACAGATGAAAACTCACGAGTCCGGTGCAGTTCCAAAAAATGGCTTTTAATAGTACAAAAGCTCTTCCACAGCACTAGAAGATGGAGCAAAAGGTCAAAGAGCAAAAGACCAAAGCCAAAAAAGCCAAAAGCCGCAGGAACCAAAAGCTGAAGGCTGAGGAACCAAAAGGCAAAAGGTAAAAGGGTGAAGGGGCCGAAGTCAGCCCCTTATATACACCAAAGTAATCCAATCGGGAGGTTGTCATGCCAACAAAGAACCCTAAACAGAGTGTAGTGCCACACCCTATTGTAGGTATAAACAAAGGTTACACCAAGGACTAATCCCGAGATTATCTCTTATGTAAAACACTGGAGAGAGAGGGGGCTGATATAAGTAATACATCTTAACTTCAAGCTTCAGTAATCTAGATGGTACCCACAAGGTCCTTATTATTTCTGCCAGGGTGATTCTGAGTATCTTGTTCTCATGTACAGAAAGGGTCATACTCGCCTGCTTAGAGCAAACTAGTATGATCCTTCCATAGTCTACCTTTGTCTCAGCGTAGCCAGGGTGGTAGTCTCCTGGTAAATTCTAACTGTCCCACGTTGGGTCAGTGGGTATAAAGAGGAGCTGGCCCAATCTAGAAAACATAGAAATCTTAGTAGATGTATAAGTCAGAAGTTATTCAATCAAGGTGACTTCTGTAACTGCCACACCCTCTAGAAGTGTTTACATAGAAGAGAGATCTCATTAGAATGAACATTGGCTTAAATAAGATTAAGCTGGGAGTGAGCAAAACAACAAAACTCCCAGATTAGCTAAACATGTCCTCCAACAGACCAGATCTATAAAGCACTCACATAACTCAATAATGAAAAGTCCAATATCCTCATTCATAAATGGAATGAGGACATGAACAGACACTTTCCTAAAGAAGATATATGTATGGCCAACAGGCATACAAAAAATGTTCATTGTCACTCATGATTAGTGAAATACAAAATCAAAATGACAATGAGATCATCTTAAGCCCATAACAATGGCATATATCAAGAAGTATGGGAACGAAGATTGTTGGTGGGGAACAATCGTTGGTGGGGAACAATGATTATTGCTGGGGTTGTGATGAGAAAGGAGCCCCTCATTCAACAGTGGCAGGAATGCCATTTGGCTCAGCCTGTTTGGAAAGCAAATTATAGAGCTCTCTCAAAATAGGGATTTAACCACCATAAGACCCAACAATACCGCTTCTTGGCATCTATTTCCAAAACACATGCACAAATTAATTTGAAAGAATATATGCACAGTTCATCACCACACTCAGTTTAATAGCCAAGATATGGAAACAACCCAAATGCCCAACGATGTATGATCAAGAAGTGGTATGCATACAAAAGTAGGATATACGAAGTTCTAAGAAAGAACAAAACCATGCACTTTGCAGCAATATGGATGAGACTATCATGCTGAGCGAAGTCAGTCAGGAGGAAAGGGATACAGAACTTCTCATTCATATGTGGGATTTCAAGACACACAGAAGGTAGCAACAAAGGGCCAAAAGCAGCATAACAGGAGAGTTGATCCTCATATCTAAGTTGGGGTGGTTGTGGAGAAAAAGGGCATTGGGTTCCTTGAGGGTTGGAGGTGATGGATGTGGTATTGAAATCATGTGCAAGAGAAACCATTATTAACAATACTGGAAACCACAGATTCTTGTCCAATTAAAAAAAATTAATGGGTCAAAAAGCAGAGGACACAGGACCTATTTCTTGGTGACAGATGTATCAATCATTTATAATAGATCACAATAGAAGACTGTACATCATCCCTGCTTTACTGGTATTTGCTTTTGAGAACTATCTTTTTCACTTCTTCCTGGAGGTCATTATTCAGTCCCATTCTATAAGCAGATTCCATGTTTAGTTTAGATCTCTGTAAAAAGCCTACTTTATGTAAAAGAAAAATACATGATAACCCTTCAGTGTCTTGTTTTGCAAAATAAAATGTGCAAAAAGGAGAGAGAGAGAGCAAGAGATTGAGAGAAAGAGAAAGAAAGAGAGAGAAAGAGAGAGGATGCCTGCCATATTGGCAGGTTGTGAGGTTGGGGGGGGTTGGGTGGGAGCGAAACAAGGTATATTGGTCTTGGGAAATGTGCACTGGTGGAAGGATAGGTGTTGGAACACTGTATGACTGAAATCCAATCATGAACAGTTTTGTAATGGTCTATTGCAAGGTGATTCAATAAAAACCAAACCAAAAAATCCCTACTTTACTTCTAATACCTCTTTTTGTCTGCCCTTTAGGTTTTAACAATTTTGGGTGGTAGAGCCCCAACATCCATATGTCACGATTCAAGTGACTCAGTCAGATTCTTGACTCTTTTTGCCTCTGAATCTCCAAGGTACCATCTCCCAACACGTTGTCTTCCCCAATAAACAAGTGGGAAACAGCTCTTCACTTGGGTCCCAATATCTCCTGCCCAGTCCTGTATTGTTGCAGATAAGACTGAACATTATGGTAATCTCAAGATAGCTAGATAGCTACAAAATTTTTACTTACTTTTCTTTCCTCTGTACATCTTTATCTGTCAAGGCACAGATTTTAAAAGTTAGGATTCTAAGAAGAGGACTTTGAATCTATTTTGAATCTGGTTGCACACTTCATAGACAAGCAAATCTACATCCCTCCCTCCTACTTCCACCCTGGTTCCCCCTTGAATTCTAGGGGAAGATGTGACTTCATGTTGGTAAAATGAATATCTCATTCTTCTAATTGAAATATATTTTTTCTGGGAAGAATAAAGAAGGAAAAAATAACAATTAACTTTGTTTCTCAGTAATTGACTAGAGACGAAGCTAGGGTGTGAGAAAAAGGAAATAAATTCCAATGTTCTCCCTACATTAAAAAGAAAAACAGCCTATTTCCAAATTGCTTGAACACATCCTTGTGTGTGGATGTTCTTTGTGTTTGCTACAGAGCAGCACTGACAGTTTAATAGCAGCGAAGCAACATTGGCCTTTTCCTGCTACACCATTACAAAGTCAGCGTGTGTTTTAGAGTCATGGAAATGCAAGTGGAGTGCTATGTTTTCTGGTGCCTCGACTAGCAATTGTAGAAATCTGAGCAAGCTGCACATTCTTGCTTTCAATGTAATGGAGGTTCATAAAGAAGAAAATGGGGAGAGTAGAAACAGGAGGGTGGATAGTCAGGTGCCAGGCAAACAAGGGGCTGTGGTCTTTGAGCTTGATTTTTCAGCCTTGATGGCCAGAAGTATTGGGGAAAGAAATTACAAATTGTGAGTTTGAGTCAGAGAAATAGTACATAGCTGATGGCCAACTGAGGTTTGATAGCAAGCGTTGAGGAAGGCTCCTGAGCACTTCCAAAACTGATCCCTGAGGACAGAGCCAGGGATAAGCCCTTGAGCATTGGCAGTAGGACCTCAAAACAAACAAAGACCATGATTCAAAATTATTTTTCACTTTTCTCCGGTTTCCAGGCACTATGATTTATAATACTGTTATAATAAGTTTTAGGCATACAGTGGTCCAAAATCACACCCAGCCCAATAATATCAACATTTCTCCACCAATGTCTCAGGGCTCCTTTAAATGTCAAAATTTGCACTGGTGGAGGAGGGACAGGTGCTGGAGCAATGTATGATTGACACTCAATCATTATCATCTTTTTGGTTGTATATTGCATGGTGGTATAATAAATTTTTAAATAAATAAATGAACAAACAGACAGACAGACCAGACAGACAGACAGACAGACAGACAGACAGACAGACAGATAGACAGATAGACAGATAGACAGATAGACAGATAGACAGATAGATAGATAGATAGATAGATAGATAGATAGATAGATAGATAGATAGATAGATAGATAGATAGATAGATAGATAGATAGATAGATAGATAGATAGATAGATAGATAGATAGATAGATAGATAGATAGATAGATAGATAGATAGATAGATAGATAGATAGATAGATAGATAGATAGATAGATAGATAGATAGACCTAAAAACTGAGCTGCGCAGGAGGAAGGGAGCGGCATGGAATGCCTTCAAAAGCATCAAAGAAATAGCTAAAAAAGACAAAGAACCTCTGGCTCCAGGCACATCTCTTGGACTCCACCATTCTCCCTGCATTAACATACGCCTCAGAGAACTGGGCCCTACGAAAGCAGGATGAGAATGCTATTCTGGTCTCCCAAAGAGGAATTGAAAGAGTTATGCTTGGAATATCATGCCTCACTCAAGTGAGAGAAGGAATCGAAGTTCTGACCTCCGTCGCTGTTCAAGAGTCAGGGATGCTGTCTCGTTTGCCAAGACATCGAAAATCAGATGGGCTGGACATGTAATGCGATCTGGAGATGACTGCTGGACTAGAGCCTTTACGGACTGGATCCCAAGGGATATCAAATGATCACGTGGCCGCCCACCTACAAGATTCTTCGTCAAGACCCTGAATGAACGGTTTGAGGCTCTTCCGTATTCCTCAAGCAAGCAGATGCCATTGGGTTACACTGGCATGTGATAGGGTCAAATGGAAATGTTACTGGTGCCAGCTCGCCCAAATTGATGAATAATGGGATGTCAATTGATCAAATCAAGTGATCAAATAAATGTCAAAATTCTGTCACAAGCCTTGTCTCTTCACTCTACTCAGTACCTGTGCTGCTATAAAGATCCAAAGATAATATAACAGGAGAATTGATCTACATAATTGAGTTGGGGGGAGAGTTGGATGGGAGGGATTTGGTAGAGTGAGAGAGCATACTGGTGATGGGTGTTGGAGTCATGGGCATGAGAAACTGTTATTTAAAGCACTGTAAGTACAGAATCTCAATGAAATTTTTTAAAGCTTTTTAAAAATCTGCTTTTATTTCATTAAAGGTTTGAGTCCTCTGAACATAAGTGCTTAATGCGGATGTTGCCATATAATTAGTGGTGATTCTAGAACATTCATAGTCTGCCACTTTCTTTGTAGTTATGTTTACAACACCCGAGTGGAGTGACTCTGACATAGGTAGCACAGAATTACGCGGACCCTGGGAGCTCAATGTCCAGCACACTTGATCCTGTGTATCAAGTCTAGCAATAAAAAATCTGAATCTTAAAATTAATCTCAAATGGAATGGTGGTACCTTTAAAAGTGTGTTGAATTCCAAAGACAAAGAATAATTGTAGCATCCATTGAGACCGTAGGAGTCTTTTCTTAAACATTATCTTCTTTATTTCAAGCTTTATTTTTAGGGACTCAAAATAGTTTTCCCCTAACAACCTCTCTGCCATTCCTTATGCCAGTCCCCTTTGTTATTTTTTATGATATAGGGTCAAAGAAGTACAGCCCAAGCTGGAAGAAACGTTGGATACTGACTACTTTCCAATTTTCCCTCTGAAACGTGTGTCATGTTACTTTCCATTCCGTTATATATATTATGCAGCTGTTCAAGTTCTGAATGTGGGGAAGGTCACTGGTATAAATAGGACACCTCACCAAAGGAAGAATGTGCTCTGGGGCTGTTGGAAGGGAAGGAACTCATACCATGAGGACCAGTCACTGTCGCTAAAATGGAGATTTACTGTTACTGTTTCAAATAGCACTGCACGTGAGAAGGAAGCACTCTGAGACATGCATTCCTTTGCCAAGTTATAAAACTATTACTGGTTTGGTGTTTCCGAAGTTCAGATCCTTGGAAATTTTTGGAGAAAACATTTTTTTCAAGCAAGCTGATATATTGTCTTAGACAGAACGTTAGACGGAGCACTCAATAGGGCGATCTAACTTTAGGAATGAAGAAAAGCAAAACCCAGGGTGTTAATCACATGTAATGAAGTCTTTAGCCTTTGGGTATCTTTAGAGAACTGGAGTGTAGTCAGCATGGCTTAAAAAATCAAACCTGGATTGATTCCACCTATATTTTTATAGGTACTTATTTTACAAATTTTGATTTCCTTTACTTCAGATTTACATTAGTGTAAGGGAAATAGGAGTGACTTTACATTGATGCCTACAAAGGAGAAAATCTACGACAGAGAAAAGCAACATACTTGAGCTTGTATTGATAAAATGTTTTCATTTATTCAACAAATAGCTAAAAAACTCCAGTTTGTGATCAGCTCTGTACTCAGTCTTCAAGACCCTCTTTGAATCTAAAATTATCATTTTAAATATTTTTATCAAAAAAGCAAGTAATTTTATATTGTAATTGCCACAAAATCCTGTATCTTCATTTCAAGCTATGTCTATTCCTTTTATTCTATGAGATACAACTTGCTTTAAAAAAACATTATGAGTTTCTTGTGACTACAAATAAAATTTATCCATGCTATACACCAGACCTTTCTCTGCTTGGGCATCTCAACCCATTGTGGGATATTTTCATGTCCTTTGAAGAACTTTTGTCTACCTAAGAGGAACTAGTAAGCTATACCCTCTGCTTTTCTTTCATTCACTTATTATTTGTGTGTGTGTGTGTGTGTGTGTGTGTGTGTGTGTGTGGACCAGGCATTGAACCCCTGAGTGAGCTGATGGAATACACATGCATCACACTGAGTCACATCCGGCCTCATTTTCTTTGATTTTTAAATTGACTAAGATGAAGTTAGATTGGTACCATCCACACACACTGAGCTGTCTAATTCCAAAATCATTTGATTAAATAAAAAATATTTTTAAAAAGTCTGTAGGGCAAGTCATAAGGTATAAGAGGGGAGAGAGAAAAAATAGAGAGACAGAGAGAAACAGAGAGAGACAGAGAGAGGAAAAGAAAAAGTGCCTGCTATAGAGGCAGGCTCGGGAGGTGGGAAGGAATGTGGGGACATTGGTGGTGGGAATGGGGCACTAGTGGAGGGACACGTTGGAACACTGTATGACTGAGACCCAGTTATGGACTTTGTAATTGTATATTTCACGGTGATATAATAAATTTTTTTTTAATTTAACTTTTGGGTCGGGGCGATAGCCCAGCGGGTAGGGTGTTTGCCTTGCATGCGGCCGGTCTGTGCCGGTCCGGGTTCGATCCCCAGCATCCCATATGGTCCCCCGAGCACCGCCAGGAGTAATTCCTGAGTGCAGAGCCAGGAGTAACCCCTGAGCATCGCCGGGTGTGACCCAAAAAAAGCAAAAAAAAAAAAAATTTAACTTTTTAAAAATATCTAACTATTCATCTGTTGGAGGACAGTTTTAGCTATTCTGGGAGCTTTGTTGTTTTGCCCACACCCAGCTTAATCTTATTTAAGTCAAGGTTCATTCTAATGAGACCTCTCTTCTATGTAAACACTGCTAGAGGGTGTGGCAGTTACAGAAGTCACCTGGATCGAATAACTTCTGACTTATACATCTACTAAGACTTCTATGTTTTCTAGATTGGGCACAGCTCCTTTTTATACCCACTGCACCCAACGTGGGACAGTTAGAATTTACCAGGAGACTACCACCCTGGCTACGTTGAGACTATAGGAAGACTATAGGAAGGATCATACTAGTTTGCTCTAAGCAGGCAAGAGTGACCCTTTCAGTACATGAGAACAAGATACTCAGAATCACCCTGGTGCAGATAATAATAAGAAGGACCTTGTGGGTACCATCTAGATTACATGAAGCTCATGAAGTTAAGATGTATTACTTTATACCAGCCCCTCTCTCCAGTGTTTTACATAAGAGATAATCTTGGTAGAAAGGATTACACCTTGGCATAACCTTTGTTTATCCCTGCAATAGAGTGTGGCACTACACTCTGTTTAGAGTTCTTTGTTGACATGACCCTCCTGGTTGGATTACTTTGGTGTATATAAGGGGACTGACTTGAGGCCCCTTCACCTTTTGACCTTTGGGCCTTTTAGCTTTCGGCTTTTTGGTTCCCTCAGCCTTGCGGCTTTTGGCTTTGGGCTTTTTGCTCTTTGGCCTTTTGCTCCATCTTCTGGGTAGGACTCAGCTCGGGTGAGATCCTCTCTCTCTTTGGTGGGAGACTTAGATTCTTGTGTATGGTCTAAATTCAGACCAGAGCTAGAGTTTGTTCGTTATATTGGATTGCTGTGGAAGAGCTTTTGTACTATTAAAAGCCATTTTTGGAACTGCACCAGACTCGTGAGTTTTCATCTGTTCTCCCGGCGTCCTCGGAGGTAGAAGACAACCTCTGTCCTGACAACTGTCGGGGACCCCGTGGCGTTCCCCCGACATTCATCTACTTACTGAAAATTTTCATCTTCTAGGGCTCTTATAAGCAGTACCAAGTATATTCCTAAAAAAGGGGGAAAAGTTAAACAATTGGAAAATACTAACTTAAACCTAACATGTATTTAATATGTATTAATAATACATATTATGTAAAAAAAAGTGACATGTCTAGTTCATAATGTAGTATGGTTTATATTTTGCTGTTGAATTTCCTATTGGAAGAATTCTCCCTACACATTTATAAAATGGTATCACAAACTTCAAGAGCGTATTGGTAAAGTTTAAAAGAATGCCTTCTACGGTTGCAATAATATTTAAGCAATTTTTCAATAAATAGTAATGCATTGTGTGTCCCAATCACTGTTGCCTGAGGGAGTAGCTTCTACTTCTCTCTCATTTTTTTTTGGTCTTTGCATGAGTCAGTGTCAGTAGACTGTGCAAACTAACTTATTTGACAGCACAAACTTGAAGGGCTCTTGTTAGAGCCTTCATGGGTACACACAGAACATTTCTTATTTGTGTGGATGCTCATATTTGTATGCAAATTGGGGTATAGAAAAGCATTTCTCAAGCACTTCCCTGAAATGGCTGTTCTCAGGTGTGAATCAGGAATTGACTTTCCAATACTTCCTTTTCCAGAAAGTTTTGGTAGTTTTATGCTGAAGACATATTTCCACAGGTATATAATACTCTATATATTTTTTATATATTTCTAGAAAGT
>JAJIBD010027126.1:0-28256 GCA_021461705.1 Cryptotis parvus | reverse complement strand
ATGGAATAGAACTGAGTATCCTGAAACACACTCTCAAATATACAACCACTTAATCTTCTCGATAAAGGAGCAAAAATATTAAGTGGAGCAAAGAAAGCCTCTTCAACAAATGGTGCTGGGAAAACTGGGCAGCTACGTGTAAAAAATGAACTTAGACCTCCTTCTAACGCCATGCACAAAAGTCAGATCAAAATGGATTCTAGATCTCAACATCAGACATGAATCTATAAGGTACATCAAGAAAAACATAGGAGAAATGCTCACGACATCGAAACTAAAAGTATCTTTGAAGACGACACACCACTGACCAAGCAAATGGAAGCAAAGATAAACAAATGGGATTATATAAAATTGAAAAGCTTCTGCACCTCAAAAGAAACGGTGACCAAGATACAAAGACAATCCACAGAGTGGGAAAGGATATTCACCCAATACCCATCTGACAAGGGGTTAATATCCAGGATATATCAGGCACTGGTAGCACTCCACAAGAAAAACAGCCAACCCCATCAAAAAATGGGGAGAAGAAATGAACAGAAGCTTCCAAAAAAGAAGAAATTTGAATGGCCAAAAGGCATATGAAAAAAGTGCTCTTCATCTTTAATCATCAGGGAGATGCAAATCAAAAACAACAATGAGGTACCATCTCACACCACAGAGACTGGCACACATCCAAAACAGCAAGAACAACCGTGCTGGCGTGGATGTGGGGAAAAAGGGACTCTCATCCACTGTTGGTGGGAGTGCCGACTGGTCCAGCCCTTTTGAAAACAATATGGGCATTCCTCCTAAAAACTAGATATTGAGCTCCCATTTGATCCAGCAATAGCACTCCTGGGAATATACCCGAGAGACAGAAAAACACATAGCAGAAACACTATCTGTACTTCTTTATTCATCTCTGCGCTATTCACTATAGCTAGAATCTGGAAACAACCTAAATGCCCGAGAACAGAGGACTGGCTAAAGAAACTGTGGTTCATCTACACTATGGAATACTATGCGGCTGTCAGAAAAGATGAAATTATGAAATTTACCTGCAAATGGATGGACATGGAGACTATCATGCTGAGTGAAATTAGTCAGAAGGAAAAGGACAGATATAGAATGACTGCATTCATTAATAGGATATAAATAGATACCAGTGTTTTACTAAATGTGGGAAATGGTAATGGCAGATTAAAACTCACCATTGAATATACACAAAGAGACTTAAGTGATAAACTCTAAATATCTGCAGGGCTAGCCACAATGTGTAAAATAAGAGGGAGAGAGATGCAGAGACAGAGAGAGAGAGAGAGAAAGAGAGGAAACTGGGGTACCTGCTATTAAGGCAGCCTGGGGGTGGGCGGAGGGGGTGGGGTACATTGGTGGTGGAAATGGGGCACTGGTGGAGGGATGGGTGCTGGTATACTGTATTACCAAGAACCAATTATGAACACCTTTGTAATTGTATGTTTCACGGTGGTATAATAAAAAAAAATAAAAAAAAAAAAAAATCAAAAATAGAGAAAACACATCTCCTCGGGGTGCCTAGGCGGCCACTCTTCATCGTGAGCGGTTCACCAGTCCTGTCCCCTGACGCTGCCGGTCCGGGAACAACTTCCCTGTCCTGGTCCCACGCACCTACGCCTCCCGTGAGTGAGGCAGGTCCGCGCCCTGCTGCTCTCTGGCTCGTATCCACTCTGGCAGCGGCGCCACACGCGCTGCTGGTGAGGCCTGTGCCCTGGGTCTGTCCCGGCCAGCTGCCCCCCGCTGTTCCATCTTCCTGACCTGGCTTTTCTAGTTTTCTTCTCTCTTACTTCTGTCTTTTTCTTTCTTTTTGGTTTGGCTTTTGTGGTCACCCAGCAATGCTCAGCGGTTACTCCTGGCTCTGCGCTCAGATATTACTCCTGTCGTGCTTGAGGGACCACAGGGATGCTGGGATGGAACCCCGTTCTGCCGGAGCAGGCAGATGCCCTCCCCCGCTGTGCTGTCACTGGCACCATGTAGGAGCTGTTTCTGCTGGAAGGCTGTAGACTTGCCCCTGGGGAAAATCCAGGTCCCGGCCTCTTCCTTTGACCTGCGGGTCTCCTGCCCGCCACCCATCTCTGACCACTGCAGCCCCTCAGCAGTCCTGGGAGCACTCAGCTGCAGGCGGCAGTGTCTTTGGGAGGTGGGCACCGGCATGCAGGGTGGCACCCTGGCTCTGCCTGGCACCCAGGCCCTGGGGTCACAATGCTCGGTGATTGGCGGTGCTCAGCACGCCTCTTGGGGCCCCACCAAAGCCAGTTGGACTCCAGAGGACGGCCCTCACCATGGCCAGCAGTAGGGGCACCTTCAGGAGATCAGAGAAGGAAGTGGACGTCTGTGAGCAGGGACCTGAGGGGACAGTGACGGAGATCAGGCTCCTCCAGGCTGGCGCCGCAGCTCCCAGGGCCATCTCCTGTGTGAGTGCAGTAGAGCGCCCACCAAGACGGTCCCTGGCCTCACAGCCCAGACCTGGTCAGTCCATCAATGAACCCATCCAGGTGGGGACTGAAGCCTCTGGAGCCAGAGAACCCTGAATCTGGCTGTATTTGCCCCCCCAAAAGACCCCGCTGGGGCCTCCAGGGTTGATCCGAACAGGGAGCAAATCCTCACTTCGCGTTTTTAGGAACAATTGGGAGTGAGAAACATCAGAACAAGGGCAAGGGGGAGAGGGGAACTTGCAGATTCTGAGGAAAAATGGGGTCTACTGTGGTCTGGGGCCTTAGAGGAGGCTGGGGCAAATGGGTCAGTGTGTCCAGGTGCGAGGCTGGTGGGTCGTTCCCTGCTTCTAGAAGCTTCAGGGCAGCAGAGGCTGTGGGCAAGCCTGGCCTCTGTCCCGCTCTGTGGAATGAGAGCCGGGGACAGTAGGGACAGCAGGGACAGAAGCCCGGGACAGGACAGTGCCCTCATGGTCGCTAGGACCACTGTGGCGGAACACCCAGGATAGTCCAGCTTCATGGTCTTCCTGCCTGGGAGCAAGTCGGCCCCCGGAGACCCATGGTGGGGCCCCCGGCCACAGTACCACCTGCGACACCCCACTGCATCACACAGCAGGCGCTTCCCTGGGGACCCCAGATGTCTCTATCTCGGCTTAGAGTAAAGTGGGGGGCTGTGGTTCAGGGAAAGGGGCTGTCTCAGACCCATACACCACGGCCTCATGAGGGTGTGGCTCCGTGCGCACAACACAGCAGGGATCAGAAGTGGGGCCCATCCCGGCTCTGGGAGCTGAGGGGAAGAACTCTGGCTGATCTGGGGACTAGGGGCGCCTGGTGGGAGAGTTGGGTCAGCGAGGTGCAGGGTCTCAGTGGGGATCCACATGCATGCTTGGTGTTGGATTCGGGCTGCTGGTGCTGAGAGAGAAATCGGGACCCTAAAGGGTCTCTAGAGGAGCCGAGGCCCAGAGACAAGCCCTGCCCGCGGGGTGCCCATGGAGCAGTGGGTCCAGAGGGACATTGGCCGGAGGTCAGGCATCAGAGCTGGCTTACTATGTGGTGGTGGAGAGGGGATGGGCCACATTGAGAGGCATCTGTGGTCTCCTCTGTGGCAGCTGGTGATGTGGGTGCGTTGGTGGTCGTGGTGGTAGTTGGAGCTGGACAGACAGACTAGGTCACACGGGCCGCCTGCCCAGCCAGTCCCGGAGCTGCAGAGAGCGATGAGCCCAGGAAAGACTGGGACCCACCAGGGGGGGTCCGGGAGCCCCAGAACATCGCAGAGAAGCCCCTTCCCTCCCCAGTGCCCCCATGGGCGAGAGACAGGGTCAGCCCCAGGACAGTCCCTCAGAGTGACAGATGAGGACAGAAAGGGACCCAGGAGCCCCAGAGCAGGTCAGGAGGACACAGGACAGGGACACGTCACCTACTTGGGCTGATGGTCACTTTGACCTGGAACCCCAGATCAGTTCCAGTTCTCTCAATCGCGCACTAGTAAGTGTCCGCGCCACTGGGCCTGGAGCCGCTCCATGGTCACGGTGAACCTGCGCCTCTCTGGTCGTCCACGATGGTCACCCGTCCCTCCTCCTCACCAGCTCTGTTCCATCGGCTTGTACAAAAATCCTGCATGGCCCCCAGTCTGCCCTCGGCACCACTCCCTGCTCCTTCATAGCCAGCGCCATAGTGACAGGTCACGGCCAAGGAGCCTCCAACATGGCCGCCACTGCCCGGGCCCCTGACAGCAGCTGAGCCTGGGGAAAACACGAGCCTGTCACCTCCCAGGAGTGACAGCGCCACACCTAGGGACCAGGATTCACTCAATCCCCACCTGGAGACCCCAACCCAGGGGCACATGCCTCCCCAGCCCCCTTTCTGTCCTCTACTGCTCTAGGCAAAGTCCTGAACCCCCAGGACCCCATTTGGGCCTTAGAGACACAAACCTGACACTGAGCAGTGATGGCGCCCTGGGTGCCGGGACCCTCTGCAGCCTTAAACCTCAGCCTGACCCTTAACCTCAGGCAGGGACTGCTCTGCTCTGCTCTGTGGGGGCTGGGCGCCCACTGCCTCTGAGGGGTGCTGGGTGGTGGGCGATGGTGATGGATGATGCTGTGTTGGGGTGACTGGAGCTCCAGCGGTTGCAGCACATCCCTAGGGCTGGGCCGATCTCTCACTGGTCACGGTTCTCCTGGGCCCGTAACGAATCCCTTGGTGGTACTGAAGCTCCCCACGCCAGGTGCCCGCTGACCATGTGCTGTGGACTCTAGGGCCCAGAGCCCGGCTGTTGCCCACGAACCACTTTGGATTTTGATTATTTGTTTGGTTCAGTTTGAGGCCATACTGGCAATGCTCAGGGTTACTCCTGGCGGTGTCGGGAACCTATGCGATGACGGATAGACCCTGATCGCCACAGGCAAACGCCTCCTGCTGTGCTCCTGCTCCAGCCATGAGGCCCTTGTGCCTCGCCAGGAGCGCCTACGTAGAGTCACTGTGAGTCTCACTGGTCCCTTGCTCTGTCCTCTGGGGGCCACCCGCTGCGGTCAGATGCTCTCCCTGGCTTCTTAAGCTGCCCCGCCCCAGGTCACCCTTTCTGAGCCCCCCCACGGGGTCAACCCTCACTCCTAGGCCACCGCAGGGGTCCAGCCCCCACCCACCCCGGCACACTGGCTGAAACTCCAGCACAGGCCTCACGGCCCCGTGACCAACGTGAGCTGCCCCGTGGACCCTCCAGGCCCTTCTCCAGGCCGGGCGACTCACCTGAAAGGCAGCAGAGGAGGCCCAGGAGCCGAAGGGCCGCATCTTCTCCCTGAACTGGTGTAGGCACAGCCCAGACGGAGCCCTCACCTGCTCCTTCCGCCGGCCTCTGTCTCTCTCGTAGACTCTGTCTTAGACTGTCTCTCTCTGGCTTCCTCCTTCAGCCGCCCCACTTCTTTATCTGAAAGAGATAAGGAGGCGCTGGCCAGAGGAAAATCACGGCCCTGGAGCAGTGGGGAACCGGGAGACCTTTCCCTTAACTCTGTGCTCAGGGATCACCCTGGTGAGGCCTCGGGGCCCACTGGGTGCCGGGATCCCAGTGGGTAGTGCGGCAAGGCCGGCCATAACCCTCCCTGCGTGTTTCTCTGGCCTCTTTGTCCACCTGAGAAACGAAGAACTGAGGCTCTCAGAGACTGGGTAGGAAACTAGGTTTTATCACTCAGTGGGTCACTTGAAATTGTGCAGCCAAAAAGGACAAGCAAGAAATGTAGTCACTGGACCATGCCAAGCAACATGTTGTAGACGCCCTGACTGGGCTCCGTGAGCTCCAGAGCCGCGACCAGCACTGGCCGACGGGCAGGGGAGGTCGCTTAAGGAACTGGCTCAGGTTGGGCTCCCCGGGACCAGGAAGGATAAGGAGACAAACCTGCCCTTCCTGGGCGACCCTGGAGTCAGCGGCTCCCGGGGGCTTGTGTCGGCCGCCCTGGACCGCGGGAAAGCTGAGGCCACACCCAGGCTTGCAGGTTCCTGTCTTTAAACTCAGAAAAATTTCAGGAGGAGACGAGCAGTGAAGGAAAATCGATTTTATATGGAGGTTCTGGGTAAACAAAGGAGGGAGAGAAATTGAGAGAGACAATCTGCTCAAAGAGGGCACGTGGGCTTCTAAGGGCGAGAGGCGCCTTAGGACACCCGGCATCAGATGTGAGAGCACGGAAGGCCACACCCCAGGGGGAGATGCGGCGACCCCGCGCTCGCCCACGCGGGCTTGGTCACATGGGCACAGACAGGACGTGGGCTGGGCCCTTCCTTAGTCTGGGTGACTTTTATAGGTTTCCTGGAGCGTCCCTAGGGGCTTCTACCTAGGTGAGAGTCCCCGTGCTGAGGTGTGTCAGGCGCAGTGTTGGGGTGGAAGTGGGTCTTCTTGAAATTCTTTCCTGACCTTGTTCCCTTGGAGCTTCTTTCTGAGGGGCTCGCCCAGTCTTTTTCCGGTCTGTGACTGGGGCCAGAGGATCTCATCAGACCTGGCCTTAATGCTTGTAGCTGCAGGACACCGCTGACCACCCTCTCAGAGACTCCATTAGCCCTGGGCCCTCCCCTCTCTGCCCACCTTAAACCTGGGGCTCCTCGAGGGGAGGGTGTGTCTGAGTTTCCCATGCATAAATTTTTTTCTTTTGGGTCACACCCGCAATACTCAGGGTTACCCTGGCTCTGAACTCAGTATCACTCGCTAGTGCTCGGGGACCATATGTGCTGTCGGATCGAACCCTGGCCGTACTGGTCGAGCCGCAGGCGGCAAATACCTCACTCCTGGGCTATCGCTCCAGCCCCTCCCATGCACAAATTTGACCCAAATTTAGAGGCTCAAAACCAAGACAGGGCGGAGCAATAGTCCAGTGGGGTGGGCGCTTCTGCCTTGCACCAGCCAACCCAGGTTCGATCCCCAGCCCATATGGTCCCCTGAGCACTGCCAGGAGTAATTCCTGAGTACAGAGCCAGGAGTAACCGTTGAGTATTGTCGGGTGTGACCCAAAGAGCAAAACAACAACTAAAACCGCACAGACACATTTTCAGTGTTCTAGAGAATGGGAAGTCCAAAAGTCAGAATCTGGCACCTCCGCCTGAGCCCTGGGGCCCCTAAGTCCTTCCTGTTTGGGGCTTGAGGCATTTCTCATCCGAACAAAGATGCTTTTCCACTTATTGCCTTCGGAGGGTGTTGGTTCGGGACTTGGAGCGAGCTGTCCTTGGGGCCAGCAGCAGAGGGGCCACGGCGGCCTGACTGGTAGGAGCCGAGGCGGAGACCCCAGACCCTGTGTGGGGAGGGTGGGCAGAGCTGCTGGAGCCCGGGGGAGGCTGAGACACTGGATTCGAGGTAGAGCCACAAGGTCCTGGAGTGACAGAGAAGCAGTAGGAAACCCGCGCCCACCCCAGTGTACAGAAAGTCTGACGGGCCTTTGCTCTGCAAACTCCTGGTGAGCCGGAAGCAGGAAGCAAAGGGAAGGACATGGCGAGAGACGTTGATCTGCAGATAAGGCAAAGGGTTTTGCAGGACTAAAATGTCCCTCAGTGGAGACAGAGCAGGGCTAAAGGCACCTGCTTGCACCGGTGACCTGGTTTGATCCTTGGCACCCCACCTGGTCCCTGAGCCCACCAGGAGTGATCCCTGAGTGTAGAGCCAGAGCCCCTGAGTACCGCCAGGTGTGGCCTCAAGAGCAAGACCAAAACTCAGCTGCAGGATTAGAGTCTGCTCAGGGTCAGGCGGAGGCAGGAGGCTTCACTGTGGATGCGATGCTGAGGGCTTACTCCTGGCTCTGCACTCAGGTTTTACCTCTGGCGGTGCTCGGGGACCATACAGGATGCCGGGATCAACCCTAGGTCAGCTACTGCAAGGGCAGACGCCCCAGCCGCAGCTGTACCTCTGCCCCTCCGGAGCTGTTTCTGATGGAACCTGCCAACTTTTCCCGGGAAAATCCACGCCTCGCCTCTCGCGCGTGTGGGGTCCCCTGCCCTTCACCCTGTCTTGAGAAGTGCAGTCCCAGCCCCCCTTAGCAGGACCGGGAACACTCAGGTGCAGGCGGGCAGAGCCTCAGGGAGGTGGGACCGGGCATGCAGGGGTGGGCACCCGCTCTGCCTGCTGCCTCTCAGTGTAGCCCTTCAATGCTCGGTGATTGGCGGCTCTCAGCGGCCTCCTGGGGCCCCACTAAGGCCAGTTGACTCCAGAGGACGGCCCCCACCATGGCCAGCAGCAGGGGCACCTTCAGGAAGACCAGGAGCAGGAAGTGGACGTCTCTGAGCAGGGACCTGAGGGGGACAGTGATAGGGAGATCAGGCCCTCCCAGGCCGGCGCAGCAGCTGCCCTGGGCCATCTCCTGTGTAAAGGGCAGCTGAGCGCCCACCACGATGGACCCTGGGCCTCACAGCCCAGACCTGGATCAGCCCATCACTGAACCCATCCAGGTGGGGTCTGATCACCTCTGAGCCAGTGAAGCCCGTGATCTGGCTGTATTTACCCCTGGCAGAGACTCCCGCTGGGGCTCCAGGGATGATGTGGAAGAGGAAGCAGATCCTCACTTCGTATTCTGGACCAACTGGGAAGAGAAACACTAGAACAAGGGCGGGGCCAAGGGGAGGGATCCCAGATTCTGAGGAAAAGTGGTCTACTGTGGCCCCTGGGGCCTCAGGAGGAGTTGGGGACAAATGGGTCAGTGGTCCAGGGTCTGAGGCTGGAGGGGTCGGTCTCTGCTACTAGAAGCTTCAGGGCAGCAGGGGCTGAGGGCACTAAGCCTGGCCTCTGTCCCGCCTGTGGAATGAGAGCCGGGACAGCAGGGACAGCTGGGACAGAAGCCCGGGACAGGACAGTCCCCCATGGCCGCCGACCCCTGGGGTAGCCATGGCACCTGGGATACTCCAGCTTCATGGTCTTCCTGGCTGGGAGCATGTCGGCCCTTGAGGACACATGCTGGACCCCCAGCCACAGTGCAACCTTCGCCCACTCTATCACACAGCAGTCGCTTCCCTGGGGGTCCCCAGATGTCTCTATCTTGACTCAGAGTAAAGTGGGGGCAGCGAGTCAGGAAAAGGCTGCCTTCAACCCCGACACCACGACCTCATGAGGGATTGAAGGGCCCATCTCGGCTCTGGGAGCTGAGGGGAAGATAAACTCTGGCAGATTTGGTGACAAAGGGCTTCTGATGGGAGAGTTAGGTACAGCGAGGTGTAGGGTCTCAGTGGGGATCCTACATCCATGCTTGGTGTCGGATTCGGCTGCGTGGGCTGAGAGAGAAGTCGTGAGCCTAAAGGGTCTCTGTGGAGCCGAGGCCCAGAGACAAGCCCTGCCTGAGACTGGGGGTCTCCCATGGAGCAGTGGGGCCCAGAGGGTCATGGGCCGGAGGTCAGGGCATCAGAGCTGGCTTACGATGTGGTGCTGGAGCGGGAACCGCTCACACTAGTGGCATCTGTGGTCTCCTCTGTGGCGGCTGGTGATGTGGGCGCCGGTGGGTCGTGGTGGTTCGTGGTCGTGGTTGTGGTATTTGGAGCTGGACAGACAGACCAGATCACACACGGCTCGCTCTGCCCAGCCAGCCCTGAGCTGTGCAGAGAGCGATGAGCCCAGAAAGGTTGGGACCCACCTGGGAGACCGGGAGCCCCAGAGCATCGCAGAGTAGCCCTCCCCTCTCCCATTGCCCCCATGGGGCGGAGACAGGGCTACAGCCCTCCCGGTGACGGTCCCCACAGATTGGGATAGATGAGGACAGGAGGGGACCCAGGAGCCCTAGAGCAGGTCGGGGACATGGGACAGGGACATGCTCGTCTACCTGCTTACGGTCACTTTGACCTGGAACCACGGATCAGGTCCAGGTCTCTTAATCCCGCACCAGTAGGGTCCGCGCCACCGGGCCTGGAGCTGCTCCATGGTCACGGTGAACCTGCGCTGTCTCTGGTCACCCATGATGGTCACCCGCCGTCCCTCCTCCTCACCCGCTGTTCCAAAGGTTTCTACAAGGGTCATGTATGTCCTCAGCAGTCTCCCTCGGCACCAATATTTCTGAATCCTTCATAGCTCGCGACATAGCCACAGGTCACGGCCAAGGTGCCGCACAAATGCCGTGCGTGCTCCTGGTCCGTTGATAGCAGCCAGCCTGGGGACAAACACAAGCCTGCACCTCGGGGAGGAAGCGCCACCCTGGGGTAACCGGTGTTACTCCCATCTCGCCACCTGGAGACCCTGAAGCCTAGGGGTACACACCTCCCCAATCACCCTTTCTGTTCTCTGCTCTGGGCAAAGCTCCTGAACCCCCAGGACCCTAATTAAACCCTGTGAGACTCAAACCTGAACTCTGCAGCATGGCGCCCCCTGCTGAGCGCTGAGACCCCCTGCAGCCTGGAAGCTTCAGCCTGACCCTTCCGCAGCCCTGGGCAGGGACTGTCCGGCTCTGTGGCGCTGGACGGCAAAGTCTCTGAGGGGTGCTGGGTGGGGGGGTGATGGGTGACAGATGAAGCTGTGTTGGGGTGGACTGGAGCTCCAGCTGCTGAAGCACATCCCTTAGGGCTGGGCCAATCTCCCCACTGGTCACGCGCTCTTTCTCCCTGGGCCTGTAACGACCCCTTGGTGGTACTGAAGCTCCCAACGCCAGGTGCCTGCTGACCATGTGCTGTGAACTCTGCGTTCAGAGTCCGGCTGTTGCCCACGAACCACTTTGGGTTTTGTTTATTTTTGGTTTTATTAGGGGGGGGACACTCGGCGATGCTCAGGGTTACCCCAGGCGTGTCGGGCCTTATGGGATGTCGGGATAGACCCTGGATTGGCTACAGGCAAACGCCTCCTGCTGTGCTCCTGCTCCAGCCATGGGGCCCTTGTGCCTCCATCATGAGCGCCTGTGAGAGTCACTTGAGTCTCTACTGGTCCCTTTCTCTGTCCTCTGGGGCCACCCGCTGCGGTCAGACGCTCTCCTGGTTTCTTCTGCTGCCCCTGCCCTAAGTCACCCTGATTGAGCCCCCATACGGGGTCACTCCCCATTTCTAGACCACTGCAGGTGTCCAGTCCAACCTACCCTGGCACAGGGGCTGGAACTCCAGCACAGGTCTTACGACCCCTGTGGCCCGCGTGAGCTGCTCCGCGGGACCCTCCGGGCCCTTCTCCAGGCCGGGCGACCCACCTGAAAGGCAGGAGGAGGCCCAGGAGCGAGTGGCTCGCATCTTCTCCCCGGGCTGGTGTGCGCCGCAGGCAGCCCTGGGACGGCGCCCCTCACCTGCTCCTTCCGCCGGCCTCTGGGGTCTCGCTCGTAGACTCCATCTCAGACCGTCTCGCCTGGCTTCCTTCTTCAGCCGCCCCACTCCTTGATCAGAAGGAGAGAAGGAGGCCTTAGCTAGAGGAAATTAAGGCCTGTCCCCAGCACCGCACGTTCCCGCAGACACCTCCAGATTTGATCCCTTAGCCTAGATATAGCCTGAGTCAGGAGCCTTAACCAACACTGCTGGGTGTGGACCCAACCAAACTCCAAACAAGTAGAAAGAAGAGGTGCCCAGAGCTGTCTGAGCTTGTTCACCGCTAATGACTCGGTGCTCTCAGAGTGTTCCCACTGAAGCAAACATAGGGAGCCCCAGTCCCCCACCCACCCAGAAGGACCCACCAGGTCAGCATCCCGGGCTCAGTCCTTGTGACCGGAAGCACTTCCCAGGATGGGCAGAGGCCAGAACAGAAAGGTTCTCTGCAGGACGGTCATTCCAGGTCCTGGGTTGGACAGTAGACGCAGGTGACCACAGACAGGCCAATCTCCACAGAACGTCATCTCTAGACGTAGCTGCAAGGGACGAACCGGCAGGTCACCTCCAGGTGCCGGGCCCTGGTTAAAGCGGTCCGAACCTTTTCAAAGAAAAAAATTTTTTAATTTGGGACTACACCTAGCGGTGGTCAGCGCCCCTTATTCTTGGTCCTGGGCACCCAGGACTACTCCTGGTGAGGCTCGGGACCCACTGGGCGCCGGGAGCCCAGTGGGTAAGGGAAGGCCGCGCCGTGGGAACCCTCCCTCGCATGTTTCTCTGGCCTCTGTGCCCCCCCCCTTGAGAGACTTAAAGAATTGAGGCCTTGGAGACTGGGTGGGAAACCAGCCTTATCACCAGTGACTCACTTGGAAATTGTGCAGCCAAAGCGACAAGTAAGAGCCGTAGTCACTGTAGATCCACGGCTGCGCAGCTCGGCCTCATGGTGAGCGGCCCAATGGAGTTCCTGGGGGAAAAGTAAAGGCTCAGCCAGCGCCTGGCCGTATCCTACATAGCTCCTAGGGCCTGCTCGCCATGCAGGCGGCGCGCCTGCTGGACTTGGAGCAGGATTGAGGGCCTCCACTCAGTCCCCAGCCTCTGGGCTCAGTGGGTGTGGCCCTGAGCTCCAGCCACCACAGCCAATCCCTGCAAGACAGAGACTCCAGATCCACGGCTGCGCAGGTGTGCGGCGGCTCTGCCACCACGGTTTAATCTTAGACTCAATGTATTTTGCACCAGGTCCTCTCAGGATCTTTCTCATTCCTATTTGCATCAAACTGGAGAGGTTATGGGGAATGAGGAATTACGATGTCACACTAGAACTAACTATTAAATAATCAGATAGATTCATCATATATTATTAGTATCCATAGGACAAGCCATAAAGTGTAATAGAAGAGAGATTGGGAAATATAGGGACTTAGACAAAGAGATGATAAGTAAAATGCGCCTGCAATGGGGGGCAGGCAGGGTTTGGGTGGGTGTGTTTGGGAATTGGGTTGTGGGAATTGGCACTGGTGGAGGGATGGGTTCTGGAACACTGTATTGTAGAGACCCAATTATGAACATCCTTGTAATTCTATATCTCACATGGTATTATAAGGATTGGGAAGATGAAGGAGAGACAGAGAGAGACAGAGAGAAAGGGAGCGAAGGAAGAAATGCCTGCTCTGGAGCTGGGAGAGGGGAATGTGGGGACATTGGTGGTGGGAATGGGGCACTGGTGAAGGGATGGGTGCTGGAACAATATATGACTGAGACCCAATTATGAGCATCTTTGTAATGTTGTTCTCATGGTGGTAAAATAAAAAATTAAAAAAAGGAAATGCAGTCACTGAACCATGCAGCAAAGCAACATGCTGCAAAATGCCTGACTGGGCTTGTGAGCTCCAGGAGCCGCGACCAGCACCGGCCGACGTGTAGGGGAGAGGTCGCTTACAGGAACAGGCTCTTAGATTGGGCCTCAGAGATCTGTGAAGGAAAGGAGACAACTCTGCCTCTTCCTGGGGACCGAAGTCAGTAACTCTCGGGGCTTCAGTGTCGTCCGCCCGCAGGACCAGCGGGAAGCGCGGCGCACTCTAGGCCTGCAGGTTCCCGTCTTTAACCGGGAAGAATTTCAGGAGGAGACGAGCAGTGAAGGAAAACTGATTTTATTTGGAGGTTCTGAGTAAAGGGAAGTGAGGGAGAGATGTGGAAGAGAGAAGCTCTGCCCGAGAGGGCAACATGGGCTTCTTGGGGCGGCGAGAGCGCCCCCGCACACCCGTATGTGATGTAGAGCACGGAAGGCCACACCCCAAAGGGGAGATGCGCGACTTCGTGCTGGCCCAGCTGTGACTTACATGGGCACAGGCAGGACGCGCGCCGGGCCTTCCTGAGTCCAGGTGACTTTTATAGGTTTTCCTGGACCCGCACCCAGGGGCTCCTACCAGGGTGAGAGTCCCCGGTGCTGAGGTAAGCTGTCAGGGGCAGTGTTGGGAGTGGTGCGGGTCTCCTTTGAAATTCTTTCCTGACCTCGTTCCTGGAGCTTCTTTCTGAGGGCCTGGTCCAGCCTCTTTGGTCTGTGGCCTGGGGCCGGAGGATCTCGGCACAGACCTGCCTAAATGCTTACGGCTGTAGGACACCGGTTGACCACCTCTCAGAAATTCCATTTGCTCTGGGCCCCCCTCTCAGCCCACCTTAAGCCCTGGGGCTCTCCTTGGAGGGAGGGTATGTCTGAGCTTCCCATGCATAATTTTTTTTTTTGTTTCACACCTGGTGATGCTCAAATTACACCTTAAAAGCCTAGAACTCAGGAATCACACCTGTGTGGGTGAGGGACCATACCTTGGGATTGAACCCGGGCTGGCACAGGTCTGCGAGGCAAGGCAAACGCCCTACTCTGCTGGCGAACGCCTTTCCGGCCCTCCCATGCAAAATTTGACTCCAAATTTAGAGGCTCAAACCATGGACAGGGACGGAGCACAGTCCAGTGGGGAGAGCCTGCCTTATGAGCCAACCCAGGTTCGACCTCCCCAAGATCCCATATGGTCCCCTGAGCAACGCCAGGGAGTAATTCCTGAGTGCAGAGCCAGGAGTAACTCAGAGCATTGTCGGATGTGACCCAAAAAAGCAAAAAAACAACAATAAACAAACAACAAAACCGCGGTCGGACACATTTTCTCAGCTCTAAGAATGTGGGAAGTCCAAAGTTCAGAATCATGGTAAATCCCACCTGAGCCTTGGGGCCCCCCCCATGTCTCTCCTTCCTGTTTTGGGGGTTGAGGCATTTCTTTTTTTTTTTATTTAATTTTTATTATTTCCCTCCCAACATTACTACACCATTTTGTGACATACAATTGAAAGAGATGCTCTCATGTAGAATTTTGGCTTCTACAGTGTTCCAACACGCATCCCTCCACCCCAAACCTATCTCCCCCATCACCAATGTCCCCACCCTCCCTCCCCCCATGCCCCGCACCCTCAACTACTTGTCGGGTTCTGTATGTCATTTCTTTCCTTAAATCTCCTTCCTGTTGCAGGACTCCTAAGGGCCGCTGCATCTGCTCTGGATTGCCTCCCCGCAAATCACTCCGTAGATAAGGGGTAGTCTAAATGTGGCAGTTTATCCGACCATGTATGCTGTACTAGCTGGTATAAATATTCTCCCATGCTATCACAATCATCGTGGGACTAGCTAGATCTTACCAGCATATTAGCCTGGCCACGTAAGGACACCTAAGTAATTAGACCAGAGAGAAATGCTGTTTGCTTCCAAACAAACAAGCATGGCTCCTGATAAAATATAAAACTACAATGAAGTAGAGGGAGACTTGTGAAGGCTTGGAGAAATATTTAACTGGCATTGGTGTTGATCTTTGGTACAGTGACATGCCATCCCAGAAACCCCCCTTTCTACATTTCAAAGGCATTCCCCGGCTCAAAACATTAGCACAGTAAAGGCCCTAGGTGAGATGCAGGGGAGGGGTTACCTGAGGGCATTGGACCCTCCCTGCTTTCCATAACAATGGGAGGAAGGTCTGAGTTGCGGGGGTATAAACTTGCCGGTTCCCGCTCTCCCGGGCTTCTTCTTCCCGGTGGGATCTCGCCTTGCAGCGTTTATTCCCCTTGGAAGTTTTACACGTGGTGGTCGCCATCTTGGCCTACACGTGGCTGGGGTTCTAGCCTGGAATCCTAAGCATCGGGTTTTTCCTTTTTGCTGATTTGTATGCCTGAACCTGTGATAAGTAAAAGCCTTTAAAACCGCATCGTGATCCCTGAGTGTTCATCCATTCCTCGCCCGGCTCGGAGGTAGAAGGGAACTGCGCTTCCCGGCACTGTCGGGGACCCCAGCGGAGCGCCCCGACATTTGGCGTCCCCTGGTGTGGGCACCACTAACATCGTCTGGTCTAATTATCATCGGACAGAGATCATCTTGCCTCCGAACCGTGGTAAAATGATGGATATCTCATGGTATAGATACATTGTATCTTTTATTGGCTCGAACCATACATAGCCCAGTCTATAAAGTTCCTTTCTGAGAACTACTCTATCTTTTCACAAATCATCTGGGTCCTTGCGATTTTTAAACTGTACCTTTGCGTAAGGACAATGTTTAATAGAGAGAGGGAAGAAAGTAATAAATTGAATGCAATCTTAAAGGGACGAGGTTTACTCAGCGATTGAAGAAATAAGTGAGGATCATAAAGCTACAGGTAGACTGGTCTTAAAGCTTGAGGACAGAATTGTTAAACAGAGTTTAAAATTTGAAAAGAAATTAGAAGAACAGGAAGTAAAATTATTAACCAGAGGAAGAGAAGAAGGAAAGGAAAAATTAGAAGGAGCAGATTTTAAAATTTGAGGAAAAAATTAGAAGGACAGGATTTAAAATTCAAAGAAAAATTAGAGAAGAACAGGATTTAAAATTCAAAGAAAAATTAGAAGAACAGGAAAGTAAAATTACTAAACAGGATTTAAAATTTGAAGTAAAGTTTGAAGAGCAGAAGAAGGATATACGATAAAATCAGCACTATCTTAGAGGAAGAAATTGACAGACAGAGAGATAGAATAGATGGACAGAAAGAGGAGGTTTGGAAGTTACACATAAGATTGAAAGAACAAAAGGAAGAAATATATAGGAAACTTGAAAACTTAAACCAAGAAATGGATGTGTTACGCGGGGGAGATTTCTGATTTCATAACTTATCAATCAGGACCTAGCGCATACCCAATACTGAGGCGTGAACCAACTAAAAGCCGTTCACAAACACGCCCCAAAACTGTAGACTTGAAAAAGGTGTATACATTCCCAGCAAAAAAAATCTAAAAAAGAATTCTAATGTGGCTGATAACTTAGAGAGAGGAACAGGAAAACCCAGAGGAGGCAAATTCCCAAGCTGAAAATCTCCCCAGAGTTAATACCCTCAATGGGGTAGGATGTTCCTCTGCCAGATACTACAAGCTCTGATGAGGAAGAAGGGGAGGAACAGATTAGCTCGAGTCAAAGAGCAAAGCGCAGCAATCTTTCTCATGACCAATCTAAAGATAAAGTAAAACCGATTCATGAAGACTTAAAAATTGAGGCAATAACCCCGTTTAGGAAGGCTTGCGACAGGTTTGGAATATCAAGTCCTTATACTTTAAAATATTTAGCTGATTGGAGCGAAAATGATCAGTGGGTATTGGGAGACTTTGAAATGGTAGCCCATACTTGTCTAAACAAATCACAGTACATGCAATGGCATATGTGGTATGCAGATGGGGTTAACCGAGAATATTGACACTTTTAAGAGAAAAGGAATCAGGCCATACTATAACTTTTGCCATGCTAAAAGGTGAAGGTGAATGGAAAAAGAAAGCAAAACAAGCGACATTACCTGAACCTATTTTAAAATTTGTTCGGGAGACAGCATTAAAAGCGTGGGAAAGAGTAGGTTCCGACCCAGAATTTCTAGGTAGCTATACGAAATTTTACCAGGGTCGTGATGAACCATACTTTGATTTTGTTGGGAGATTATGTGAAACAATCCAAAAGACAGGTTCAAGACCCAACCACTCAAGAAATCCTAAAGCGAAACTTAGCATATGAGAATGCTAATCAAAAATGTCGAGCATTACTATATGGTATTAAGGAAAAGGATGACCTCATGGGGTATCTAAAGGCCTGTAGAAATGTCGGTTTAACCTCCCATAAAACACAGGATGATATAGGAGGCTTTATCCCATACAGCAGGAGGGATCAGGAGAGGGATGAAATGTCAGACAGCTCTAGGGGGGAGAAACAATAAACTTCAAAGGATAAACAATAATCGGAGAAACTATTCTAATAATCGTAGCTCCACCCCTCGGGAGGGCCCCACCTGGACCATGCCCAAGGTGCAGAAAAGGAAAACATTGGGCCAGAGACTGTCGGTCTTGGGGGCGAAGTCAGCCTCAGGCTTCATCTGGACAGATAACCTGCTTTAGCTGCGGAAAGAAGGGACACACCCGTAGAGATTGCCCATCTTCTAAAACTATCAATACAGGGCAACATTCTAATAATCCCTTTATAGGAAATGTTACATGGACCCCCTCCCAGGTTCCACAAGCTCCGCAGGCTCAAATAACATCTATGCCTCCCCTAATGCGGGGAAACTGGGTGGGGGGGGCCAGCCCCAGGCCCAGCTGAATCCAGGGGCACTCTCCTTCATTCCACCTGCCCAGTATCCTCCGAATCAGAATCCACAGAATTACAGTCAATAAATGCTCTCTGGCCTACCCCATCAGGCAGTGGCAGTCTCGACATTCTCTGCCCTAAGACTGTCACAATATACCCAAGTCAAGACCCCTACATGCTAAAAACCGGGATAAAAGGACCTGCTCCCCAGGTAGTATGGGTTTAATTCAGGGGAGGCGGTTGGCGGAAATTTAAGGGAATTATGGTGCATTTCGGACTTCTGGATCCTGAATCTCATGGAGAGATAATACTGTCAATATCTGTGCCAACTAAATGGACTTTTAAAAAAGGGGGAACCACTTGCTAAACTATTATTATTTTTTGAGGATCCGTGTAGTCAGTCCGAACACCCTACAGCTGGTGGCTTAAACAGTACCAACCATTCTGCCAACTTCATTGTTGGTTATGCAGCCACACAGAACCAAGCCCACCAGCCACCTGCTAACTATCTAGTTGGGTACACTGCCAGAATTTCTCAGGCCAAGCGGCCGGTTATACCATCGAAATTTATAAAAGGAAATTCAAAGGCATGTTGGATACAGGGGGCAGACATATCCATAATCTCCACCAAGTATTGGCCCTCTAACTGGGCCCCTAAAGAAAGTGTCCCATAGCCTGAGCGGGGTAGGGCAATATCTCCTCTCCTCTCTTCTCCGACAGAGTGCCAGGTGGCTGCCGTGTATTGGCCCTGAAGGGAATGTAGCCATGGTCCAGCCTTATATAGCCCCTATGCCTTTAACTTTATGGGGTCGAGACATGCTGGAGCAGTGGGGGGGGCAGTAATCCACATACCTCGTCCAATTCCCGTCGAGCACCAATTCCAGCTCTCCATAATAAGCCTAACACCGGGAGTAACCCTTTTTAATTGGGGCCGCTGTGGTTAGCGCCCACTACCTATCCGTATTCAGTGGAAGTCTGACAAACCTATATGGACACCACAGTGGCCCCTCAATACCAAAAAGTTAGAGGCGCTAACAAATCTAGTGGAAGAACAGCTGAAATTAGGACATATTGAGGAAGCGTTTTCAGAATGGAATTCTCCTGTTTTTGTAATACAGAAAAAATCAGGCAAATGGCGTTTGCTGATTGACTTAAGGAATGTAAATTCTACTATGGTCCCCATGGGAGCCCTACAACCTGGGCTCCCCTCTCCAGCAACTATTCCTAAGGATTGGCCGCTAATTATCATAGATTTAAAAAGACTGCTTTTACAGCATACCTATCCACCCAGATGATCGAGAAAAGGTTTGCATTTTCAGTCCCTTCCATTAATCATAAAGGTCCTTTACGTAGGTTTCAGTGGACAGTATTGCCCCAAGGAATGACTAATTCACCTACGATGTGTCAACACTTTGTTGATGAGGTTTTTGCGACCCATTCGGTGCTAAATTTCCTGGTGCATACATCATCCACTACATGGATGATATCCTGCTAGCTTGTGATAATTCCAGAGATCTCCAGAATTTATATAATGATGTAATGACAGTTTTACCAGAGGCTGGCTTACAAGTAGCTCCGGAGAAAATCCAGATGCAGCCTCCATATGAATATTTGGGCTATGCTCTTGACCGCACTACAGTGCGTCCTCAAAAGATCTCCATTAGTCAGAAAGGGCTCAAAACCTTGAATGATTTTTCAAAAACTGCTGGGGATATCAACTGGGTGCGCCCTCCCTTGGTATTCCTAACTGTGAGCTCAGTAAACCTGTTCCACACCCTTGAAGGTGATCCTGCTTTAAATAGCCCAAGGCAGCTAACTCCTAAAGCTCAGAAGGAATTAGATTTTTTCATGGATCGGCTTCAAAAATCTTACCTCTCAGATTTAATCCCGGAGAAAAGGTATGGTTCTTGGTCTTCAACACTCCCGAGTCTCCAACTGCTGCTATAGCCCAATTATCTGGACCGTTAGGAATGGGTTTACTTACATAACAAGCAGAATCGTACTGCTACACCTTACCTTGAGATGATAGCTAACCTTATAATTAAGGGAAGATCAAGAACCCAAGTATTACTTGGACATGATCCCCATGTAATTGTACTACCTGACCCTAAAAAGAAATTGAAGCTGTTTTACCACTCAGTGAAATCCTTCAGAGAGCTTTAGCAGATTTTTCAGGAGAAATATCTTATCATTACCCAGCTGGAAAAACCTGGGAATTTCTGAAAAGGACACCTTTTATAATTTCCACCATTGTCCGCTCCTCTCCCCATTCCTGATGCTCCAGTGTATTATATTGATGGCTCCTCATCAGGAAGGGGTGGAATTACAGGTCCTTCGTTGACCACTACTGTGCATACAAATTATAAATCTGCCCAACAAGTGGAACTCGCCACCCTGATACATTTACTATCCCATGTATCTGGCCCATGTAATGTGGTGAGTGATTCTGCATATGTAGTTGGTTTATTTCCTGGAATTGTCACTGCTTCTTTAAATGCCCATAATCCTATAATTCAGGAGCTGCTCCATAAACTACAAGATCTCCTCCGAAATAGAACATTCCCTATATACATCTCCCACATCCGTTCTCACAGCCGACTCCCGGGCCAATGGTTCGAGGGAAAGGAAGCAGCAGATCTCTTGGCAGCACCAGTATTTAAATCAGCTGAGGAAGAGCACCAGACTCTACATACAAATGCCCGCCGCCTTCATGTACACCATGGCATCCCATGGAGACAAGCTAGACAAATTGTCCGCAACTGTCCTGTCTGTGCTCCTTTTACATTGTACATCTCATGTAGCAGGAGCAAATCCTCGAGGTTTACAGACAAACCAATTGTGGCAGATGGATATAACTCATACTAACTTATTTCCCAACAAACCTTTCCTTCATGTGGTCATCGATACATATTCCCGGTTCATATGGGCTGTTCCTATGGCGTCTGAAAGAGCTAAATCTGTTTGTTCATTTTTACTCCAGTGCTTCTCCGTCATGGGTATTCCCCATACCATAAAAACAGATAATGGTCCTGCTTACACCAGCAAAACCTTCAAATCCTTTTGCGAGGAATGGCAGATCAAACATATTACAGGAATTCCATATAATCCACAAGGACAAGGGAATAGTTGAGCGTGCCCACAGAACGCTTAAAACTCAGCTATTAAAGCAACGAAAAACAAGCATGCCTCCAATGGATTCTTTATCTTTAACATTATTCACCTTAAACTTCTTAAATATACCTCAAGGGAGATCCCTATACCGCGGCTGAGCGTCACTTTCAAGAAGATATGCAAACTCAAAAAACAGTCAATTCACCTATCTGGGTGAAAATTGATGATAAATGGATTGCAGGTCACCTCCTCATTCGGGAAGAGGCTATGCTTTCATTTCTACAGGCGATAACCCTGCCAAGAAACTCTGGGTCCCTCTGCGACTTGTTAAGACTAGAATTCTCCAAGAATCAGAAAACAACTAATTCTTTCAATATAAAGTCTTAAATTTTAAATTGCAAGTTGCTGTTTAAACTTCCTGGATTGGTTCCTTTTAATAATGATCTTGTTTTGCAGTCTGTGATCATGGTTCATGTCTAATATCTTGCCTTACAGCCTAAATATTTTCTTTCTTACAAAAAAAAAGGGTGGAAAAATGGGTGGACTCTGATCACAGTGCTCATTACAAAAATGTTTGCTAAATCAATGAAAAATTGTTTTTTCTAATGATTCTGTTCACAGGATGAGATATTCGAATCCAGTAAACCTCGTGCTACAGTGCTCAATACTCGGAGACTCCTAAAACAGTGCTCGCTAAAAATTTAATAATTTGCAAAACTAATTTTTCCCAATGCTCTATTCACAGGAAAAGACACTTTCTCACCATCATTTGCCGGCTTTATATTTATGGGGCGCTTGACTCGTTACCATTTATCACCCTAAATGGGTCACATATACAGCTGTAAGATATTGATCGATCAAATGTATGTGTGCGTGTGTGTGCATGTGGTGGCCACCATTATGTTTGTGATTAATGTTGTGTCTATGTTATGTCTCAACTACTACCTTCTCAATTTCTGACCACTACAAACCTCTATTACATTCATCAACTCCACTGCTGATCCACTAGATTTATCAATTTTAAAATCATCAATTCTCATACTTATTTCCCTGCTCCACCCATGTTGGAGCTTCTTTATATTCTTCTCTCCATCCCAGACTTGGATCCCTACAAAGCCTTAAAATCCCTACTTGTGATTAACCTCGAAAAGTGTTTTTGTCTCGCCTAAGCTACAGGTACAGTTACCGGTGCCAATGTTCCCTTGCTGAAGAAGCCCTGCAAGACGCCCACACCGATGTTCCAGACACCTGCTCCAGCGCTCAAGACTCCTGTTCCAGAGTTCAAGATATCACACCGATGTTCCGGACACCTGTTCCAGCACTCAAGACTCCTGTTCCAGAATTCGAGATACTTGTTCCAGTGTTCCTGAGACCCAATCCAGTGTTCCTGACAATTCAACGAGTTCCTGATCGCTGCTCTCCAAAGACTCATACTCATATGATCACCGCTATTGCTGTTCCAGAAGTAGCCCCACAGACTTTGTTCCAGACACCCGACTTTTACATAAAAAATATAGCAAATTGACTCTCAGAAATTATGGACAGTGCAAACTATAGTCCGTTATAATCAGACAGCTAAAAACACTTTATCTTGAACTTTGCTTTGGGTCCAAAAACAAGTTAGGATCCTAAAGTAACATGTATTATCATTTTGCAATTGGAATTGTTTTTTCTTATCTTAATTTTCTGTACATTACTAAATATTTCTTACCTTTTCAATTTTTATTAGTAAACTAATCAGGGGGAGTTGTTTGCAGGGACTCCTAAGGGCCGCTGCATCTGCTCTGGATTGCCTCCCGTAGAATCACTCCGTAGATAAGGGGGTAGTCTAAATGTGGCAGTTTATCCGACCATGTATGCTGTACTAGCTGGTATAAATATTCTCCCATGCTATCCACAATCATCGTGGGACTAGCTAGATCTTACCAGCATATTAGCCTGGCCGCGTAAGGACACCTAAGTAATTAGACCAGAGAGAAATGCTGTTTGCTTCCAAACAAACAAGCATGGCTCCCTGATAAAATATAAAACTACAATGAAGTAGAGGAGACTTGTGAAGGCTTGGAGAAATATTTAACTGGCATTGGTGTTGATCTTTTGGTACAGTGACATGCCATCTCAGAAACCCCCTTCTCTACATTTCAAAGGGCCTTCCCTTCCGGCTCAAAACATTAGCACAGTAAAAGGCCCTAGGTGAGATGCAGGGAGGGGTTACCTGAGGGCATTGGACCCTCCCTGCTTTCCATAACAATGGGAGGAAGGTCTGAGTTGGGGGGGGGGGGGGGTATAAACTTGCCGGTTCCGCTCTCCCGGGCTTCTTCTTCCGGTGGGATCTCGCCTTGTGAGCGTTTATTCCCCTTGGAAGTTTCACCCACGTGGTGGTCGCCATCTTGGCCTACACGTGGCTGGGGTTCCTAGCCTGGAATCCTAAGCATCGGGTTTTTCCTTTTGCTGATTTGTATGCCTGAACCTGTGATAAGTAAAGTCTTTTTTAAAACCTCATCGGATCCCTGAGTGTTCATCCATTCCTCGCCGGCTTCGGAGGTAGAAGGGAACTTCGCTTCCCGGCACTGTCGAGGGGACCCGGAGCGCCCGACAGTGGTAGAATAGACATGAATTCATATGTTTGTACTATTCACACAAAATAAAATAAAGGAGAGAGGCAGTCTGTATTTGATGGCAGACTTTTCCAAATAAACATAGCTTTATTTCCCACATATACCCAACTGTGTGATTTCTCTCTCAATTCCTGGTATAAATGAAGATCACAAAATATATTATACAGATAAATTCAATTGAGACTTCTTGAGAAAAAAAAACTCAAACAGTAAAATAAATACTAAATAGGTAGTTATGATGTGCCACACCAAAATCCACAAAAGTTTGAGAAACTATGTGCAATTAAATAATTGATTCACCCCTTATTTAAATATGCATCCTGATACATATATCATAGTTATAATATAACTGATTCAGATATTGTAGTCATGATAAATATAAAAAGTTATGTATTTTAACACATATTTTCTGTAACACATAAAATATGTCATATACAAATACCTTGTAAAAACACATTCAAGTGGTTATGAGAAATAGATGACATTAAGCGTTTTCTTATATAATAAGTATGTTTGTGGTTATTTATTTTATATTTAATACATTTTAACAAATTTGTTTTTCTTTTCAATTAAAAATTATATCTTTCTAGAGAGAGAAGAGAGGAAACTGGGGTACCTGCTATTAAAAAGGCGGCCTGGGGCGGGAGGGGAGGGGTACATTGGTGGTGGAAATGGGGCACTGGTGGAGGGATGGGTGCTGGAATACTGTATTACCAAGAACCAATTATGAACACCTTTGTAATTGTATGTTTCACGGTGGTATAATAAAAATATATATATCTTTCCGGAAATCACTGAATTAAACTATTTCTATCTAAGTTTTCTAGTTAGCGATCCTGGTTTAGTGAATGCTGACAACCTCTGAGTTATTGTCAGCATAATACCAACATAATAGCACTTACTTACTGGTCAACATTTGGTGCGGTTCAATCGTGACAATTCCTACAACATTATCGTAGTGTGTAGGTGACACTGAAGGTGCAATCTTTTTATTACAGGGAAAATAGTTTAGATTAGGCAAGAACAAGACTTCTGTGTGAATAGTAGAATTTGCATGTATTTTTTAAGTCACTCTTTCAAAAATATTCTATCACTTGATCACTGATCACTTGAATCCCGTTATTCATTGATTTGCTAGAGAGGGCGCCAGTGACTTTTTTTCCATTGGACCCTATCACTGCCAATGTGGCCCAATGGCATCTGGTTGATTCAGGAATATAAGAGCCTCAAGCTACATATCTTCAGGGTCTTGGCAAGGAAGTCCGACCATCTTGTAGGTGGGCGGCCGCGTGATCTTTTTTGACATCCGTGGGATCCAGTCGATATGGCTCTAATCCCAGTGGTTGTCTCAAATGCATTACATGTCAGGCCCATCTGATTTTTCGATGCCTTGGCAAATGAGACGGCATCCCTGATTCTGGAGTAGTGATGGAGGTCGGGAACTCTAGATTCCTTCTTTCCCTTGGAGTGAGGCATGATATTCAAAGCATAGCTCTTTCGATTCCTCTCTGGGAGACCTGAGTAGCATTTCTCTTCCTGCTTTAGTAGGGGCCCAGGTCTCTGAGGCATATCGTAATGCAGGGGGGAAACGTGAGTCAAAGAGATGCCCCAGAGCGAGAGGTTCTTTGTCTTTTCGCTATGCTAAGGATGCTTTGAGAGCATTCCATTCTACTCTCTTCCTCCTGCGCAGCTCAGGCTTTAGGTAAGTTGCACCATATTTGACTTCTCGACCCTAGGTACATAGCACTACTGCATCAAGAGATGTTTGTTTCATTGAGAGTTTATGGGGCCTCTGGAACTAGTTCATTTTTTTCATAAACATGGTTTTCTTTAGATTCAGCATGTAATCTCTCACATTCTCGGTCGAAGTCCAGCCATCATTTTTTGCCCTTAGCTATTGTTTGGTGTTATTAGAGTGAGAGGTGGTGTAGTTGCCAACCATCTATAATTCCTCTCCATTCCTTCCCCATTTAATTCACTATGATGTTCTCAGAAGTGGCTGAAGGATTTTTTGGTGAAATGGGCTTTCACCCTGTCGATCCCCTCTTTTGACTCAATGATCACTTCTTTGTAGAATGGTGGGATCGTCTTGTTGGTAAATCCCTATTACAGCTCACAAAGGATCTTAATTTATAGAGGTTTGAACACCCTGTTTGGCTGGGCCCTCGTGGCTGCTTCAGTCTCCACAGAATAGAAGGCTTTCCATGTAAATCAATAGAGCATTGAACAGGAGCGGCATCTTCATTCCCTACAAACCTCAATGAGCTTGGTTTACTGTATTGAATATGGTTGATTGTGCTAAATTCTTCCGGGAAGCCTACTTCCGGGAAATAGTTTAAATTAAGACAAGACAAATCTTCTGTATTGAATAAATAGAATTTGCATGTTTTTGGAGTCCCACTCTTTTCCATGAGAATATTTAATAAACTAACTTACACCCAAGATAAAGTTTAGAAACAAAGATGGCATGTACCTCTGCTCTCTCAGGAAGAGCAAAAACCACTAAGAGAATTTATTGGAGAATTTGTCTCCCAATAATATTACTTTTTATATTTTATCTTGATTAATTTATGCTTCCACTGAAAGTAAAATACTAGAGAAAATACAAAATAAATGTTGTGCCTGACACGTAAGCATGCTACAGGCCTTAAGTTTAGTTAATATGAATTTAAGTATTATCTTATTTTCTCATTTTATAGATTTTTTTCTCCTGCCAACACATTTGGCAGGATGCATTTTTCTTTAACTTTCAGTCAACTTTAAAAATATTCTTCCCTTCTTTTTGTACCATCCTGGGAATAAATGTTTATAAGATGTATAAAAATGACAAATTCTGCTAGTTTCAACATTTATCAAAAAATTTGTTACAAGGGGCTTATAGCTACCAACACAGGAAAGTTTGTTTTGTGTGGAGATCCTGTTCACATAAAAACACATTTTCTTAATATCCGATGAGAGAATAAGCAAGGTAACAATATAAACAAAGAAGAGTATGTTTGATCCATAAATCCTACTTGGTAGAACTACATATTAAGGTTACTCTATGAGAGATTGCTTACCTAGTAAAATATTTTTTTTGTATTGAAAAACTCTATCTCAAGAAAAATCTGGGAATAACTAAAATCTTTTTACTTTTTATAGCATTTTGGGAGAGGTTTAAGTAGATGAGGAGAGAAAATGAATGAGAGGGGCTAGGAAGTTGGTTGGCTATAGGCAAAGGTTTTAATAAACATATGAACCTCTGAAATCTGAAGAAGAATAACACAGCAACATCTGGGGAGAGAAGAATTGAAACCCTGAATATCTGTTTGGTAGATATTCTGGATATGGTTATTTGTGAAAGAGTATTATAATATCATTAAAGCTCTCAGTCCATTATAATACTTATAGAAAGGAAATATAAGGGCTGTTTATGGCGCTTACCAGGATTTAAATTAAAATATAGATCTGGTCTTTTTCTCATGAAACTTAAATCGTTATGCAATTTTACTAGTATAGTCAAAGCACATAATTTAATAAAAACAAGATCATGTACTCTCTTTGCTTCCTAGTTACAACAATTTCAAGTTAATGTCTTTTATTCTGAGAGTAATGTTAATATAGATATGAAATTTTGCATTTTAAAGCAGTAGTTATATATAGAATGCATGAATATTATTTTACTTGCACTAGTTCATTTGAAAAGTTCTAATAGGAATTTCATAATAGAATTTGAAGAAATTGGTCAATTTAATGTAGATTTTTAAAAGTTAATATCATGTGCTAAAATTATTTTTTTAATGAAACCAACATATTACATATAAAAATTTTTCATGTAGATCTAGGAGTTGTTTGAGGGGTTAACACTGAATTATAGAAATTATAAATTATGACACAAACTCAATCCCTCAACCACTATTTGCATGCTGTGAGAGTTCTATCATGATGATACTTTGTCATTTTTAATATCTGGCTCCCACAAGAAAATGTATAATCATCTGCACTCAGCACCCAAATGTGTCAGTATGTCACAACCAAATGGTATTTCTGACTCCTGGAAAATACAACTATTTGTACAGGTAAAGCAACCAGTGTGTGCCATCAGAGTCATGACAACAACAAATGCAAAGCCAAAGGAAGGAAGGAAGGAAAAGGAAGGGAAAGGGAAGGAAGGAAGGAAGGAAGGAAGAGGAAGGAAGGAAGGAAGGAAGGAAGGAAAGGAAAGAGAAGGGAAGGAAGGAAGGAAGGAAAGGAAGGGAGGAAGAAGGAAGGGAAGGAAAGTTCATTACCATTAAAGTGCAGATTGGTGTTTCACCTTTGAAGATGTCTTCGCTTCAGTAATGGAGAGGGATTTCCTATATTTTCTTCACATTACTTTATAGTTGATCCAGGTCACATTTTGAGATCTTTAATCCATTTTGATCTGATTTTTGTACAGGTTGTTAGACCTCAGGTCAAATTCATTTTTTACATGTAGCTGTCAGTATTCCCAGCACCACTTGTTGAAGAGGCTTTCCTTACTCCGGTTTGGACTCTTTACTCCTTTATTATGGGACTACATGAAACTGAAGAGCTTCTGCACCTCGAAGAAAGAAACTAGTGAAGCAAGATAGAAAGACAGTCCACAGAATGGGAAAAAATATTCACCCAATACCCATCTGATGGGGGTTAATATCCAGGATATATCAGGCACTAGGCACAGCTATATAAAGAAAAAAAACAGCCAACCCATTAGAAAATGGGGAGAAGAGA
>JAJIBD010027124.1:0-36821 GCA_021461705.1 Cryptotis parvus | reverse complement strand
TCTGGTCTAATTATCATCGGACAGAGATCATCTGCCTCCGAACCGTGAGTAAAATGATGGATATCTCATGGTATAGATACATTGTATCTTTTATTGGCTCGGAACCATACATAGCCCAGTCTATAAAGTTCCTTTCTGAGAACTACTCTATCTTTTCACAAATCATCTGGGTCCTTGCGATTTTTAAACTGTACCTTTGCGTAAGGACAATGTTTAATAGAGAGAGGGAAGAAAGTAATAAATTGAGTGCAATCTTAAGGGACGAGATTTACTCAGCGATTGAAGAAATAAGTGAGGATCATAAAGCTACAGGTAGACTGGTCTTAAAGCTTGAGGACAGAATTATTAAACAGAGTTTAAAATTTGAAAAGAAATTAGAAGAACAGGATTTAAAATTATTAACCAGATTTTTAAAATTTGAGGAAAAATTAGAAGAACAGGATTTAAAATTCAAGGAAAAATTAGAAGAACAGGATTTAAAATTCAAAGAAAAATTAGAAGAACAGGAAAGTAAAATTATTAACCAGATTTTAAAATTTGAGGAAAAATTAGAAGAACAGGATTTAAAATTCAAGGAAAAATTAGAAGAACAGGATTTAAAATTCAAGGAAAAATTAGAAGAACAGGAAAGTAAAATTATTAAACAGGATTTAAAATTTGAAGTAAAGTTTGAAGAGCAGAAGAAGGATATCGATAAAATCTGCATTATCTTAGAGGAAGAAATTGACAGACAGAGAGATAGAATAGATGGACAGAAAGAGGAGGTTTGGAAGTTACACATAAGATTGAAAAGAACAAAAGGAAGAAACATATAGGAAACTTGAAAACTTAAACCAAGAAATGGATGTGTTACGCAGGGGAGATTTCTGATTTCATAACTTATCAATCAGGACCTAGCTCATACCCAATACTGAGGCGTGAACCAACTAAAAAGCCGTTCACAAACACGCCCCAAAACTGTAAACTTGAAAAGGTGTATACATTCCCAGCAAAAAAATCTAAAAAGAATTCTAATGTGGCTGATAACTTAGAGGAGGAACAGGAAAACCCAGAGGAGGCAAATTCCCAAGCTGAAAATCTCTCCAGAGTTAATACCCTCAATGGGGTAGATGTTCCTCTGCCAGATACTACAAGCTCTGATGAGGAAGAAGGGGAGGAACAAATTAGCTCGAGTCAAAGAGCAAAGCGCAGCAATCTTTTCTCATGACCAATCTAAAGATAAAGTAAAACCGATTCATGAAGACTTAAAAAATTGAGGCAATAACCCCGTTTAGGAAGGCTTGCGACAGGTTTGGAATATCAAGTCCTTATACTTTAAAATATTTAGCTGATTGGAGAGAAAATGATCAGTGGGTATTGGGAGACTTTGAAACGGTAGCCCATACTTGTCTAAACAAATCACAGTACATGCAATGGCATATGTGGTATGCAGATGGGGTTAACCAGAATATTGACACTTTAAGAGAAAAGGAATCAGGCCATACTATAACTTTTGCCATGCTAAAAGGTGAAGGTGAATGGAAAAAGAAAGCAAAACAAGCGACATTACCTGAACCTATTTTAAAATTTGTTCGGGAGACAGCATTAAAAGCGTGGGAAAGAGTAGGTTCCGACCCAGAATTTCTAGGTAGCTATACGAAAATTTACCAGGGTCGTGATGAACCATACTTTGATTTTGTTGGGGAGATTATGTGAAACAATCCAAAAGACAGGTTCAAGACCCAACCACTCAAGAAATCCTAAAACGAAACTTAGCATATGAGAATGCTAATCAAAAATGTCGAGCATTACTATATGGTATTAAGGAAAAGGATGACCTCATGGGGTATCTAAAGGCCTGTAGAAATGTCGGTTTAACCTCCCATAAAACACAGGATGATATAGAGGCTTATCCCATACAGCAGGAGGATCAGGAGAGGAATGAAATGTCAGACAGCTCTAGGGGAGAAACAATAAACTTCAAAGGATAAACAATAATCGGAGAAACTATTCTAATAATCGCAGCTCCACCCCTCGAAGGGCCCCACCTGGACCATGCCCAAGGTGCAGAAAAGGAAAACATTGGGCCAGAGACTGTCGGTCTTGGAGGCGAAGTCAGCCTCAGGCTTCATCTGGACAGATAACCTGCTTTAGCTGCGGAAAGAAGGGACACACCCGTAGAGATTGCCCATCTTCTAAAACTATCAATACAGGGCAACATTCTAATAATCCCTTTATAGGAAATGTTACATGGACCCCCTCCCAGGTTCCACAAGCTCCGCAGGCTCAAATAACATCTATTCCTCCCCTAATGCGGGAAACTGGATGGGGGCCAGCCCCAGGCCCAGCTGAATCCAGGGGCACTCTCCTTCATTCCACCTGCCCAGTATCCTCCGAATCAGAATCCACAGAATTACAGTCAATAAATGCTCTCTGGCCTACCCCATCAGGCAGTGACAGTCTCGACATTCTCTGCCCTAAGACTGTCACAATATACCCAAGTCAAGACCCCTACATGCTAAAAACCGGGATAAAAGGACCTGCTCCCCAGGTAGTATGGGTTTAATTCAGGGGAGCGATTGGCTGAAATTTAAGGGAATTATGGTGCATTTCGGACTTCTGGATCCTGAATCTCATGGAGAGGTAATACTGTCAATATCTGTGCCAACTAAATGGACTTTTAAAAAAGGGGAACCACTTGCTAAACTATTATTATTTTTTGAGGATCCGTGTAGTCAGTCCGAACACCCCTACAGCTGGTGGCTTAAACAGTACCAACCATTCTGCCAACTTCATTGTTGGTTATGCAGCCACACAGAACCAAGCCCACCAGCCACCTGCTAACTATCTAGTTGGGTACACTGCCAGAATTTCTCAGGCCAAGCGGCCGGTTATACCCATCGAAATTTATAAAAGGAAATTCAAAGGCATGTTGGATACAGGGGCAGACATATCCATAATCTCCACCAAGTATTGGCCCTCTAACTGGGCCCTAAAGAAAGTGTCCCATAGCCTGAGGGGGGTAGGCAATATCTCCTCCTCTCTTCTCCGACAGAGTGCCAGGTGGCTGCCGTGTATTGGCCCTGAAGGGAATGTAGCCATGGTCCAGCCGTATATAGCCCCTATGCCTTTAACTTTATGGGGTCGAGACATGCTGGAGCAGTGGGGGGGCAGTAATCCACATACCTCGTCCAATTCCCGTCGAGCACCAATTCCAGCTCTCCATAATAAGCCTAACACCGGGAGTAACCCTTTTTTAATTGGGGCCGCTGTGGTTAAGCGCCCACTACCTATCCGTATTCAGTGGAAATCTGACAAACCTATATGGACACCACAGTGGCCCCTCAATACCAAAAAAGTTAGAGGCGCTAACAAATCTAGTGGAAGAACAGCTGAAATTAGGACATATTGAGGAAACGTTTTCAGAATGGAATTCTCCTGTTTTTGTAATACAGAAAAAAAATCAGGCAAATGGCGTTTGCTGATTGACTTAAGGAATGTAAATTCTACTATGGACCCCATGGGGAGCCCTACAACCTGGGCTCCCTCTCCAGCAGCTATTCCTAAGGATTGGCCGCTAATTATCATAGATTTAAAAGACTGCTTTTACAGCATACCTATCCACCCAGATGATCGGAAAAGGTTTGCATTTTCAGTCCCTTCCATTAATCATAAAGGTCCTTTACGTAGGTTTCAGTGGACAGTATTGCCCCAAGGAATGACTAATTCACCTACAATGTGTCAACACTTTGTTGATGAGGTTTTGCGACCCATTCGTGCTAAATTTCCTGGTGCATACATCATCCACTACATGGATGATATCCTGCTAGCTTGTGATAATTCCAGAGATCTCCAGAATTTATATAATGATGTAATGACAGTTTTACCAGAGGCTGGCTTACAAGTAGCTCCGAGAAAATCCAGATGCAGCCTCCATATGAATATTTGGGCTATGCTCTTGACCGCACTACAGTACGTCCTCAAAAGATCTCCATTAGTCAGAAAAGGCTCAAAACCTTGAATGATTTTCAAAAACTGCTGGGGATATCAACTGGGTGCGCCCTCCCTTGGTATTCCTAACTGTGAGCTCAGAAACCTGTTCCACACCCTTGAAGGTGATCCTGCTTTAAATAGCCCAAGGCAGCTAAGTCCTAAAGCTCAGAAGGAATTAGATTTTTTCATGAATCGGCTTCAAAAATCTTACCTCTCCAGATTTAATCCCTGAGAAAAGGTATGGTTCTTGGTCTTCAACACTCCCGAGTCTCCAACTGCTGCTATAGCCCAATTATCTGGACCGTTAGAATGGGTTTACTTACATAACAAGCAGAATCGTACTGCTACACCTTACCTTGAGATGATAGCTAACCTTATAATTAAGGGAAGATCAAGAACCCAAGTATTACTTGGACATGATCCCCATGTAATTGTACTACCTGACCCTAAAAAAAGAAATTGAAGCTGTTTTACCACTCAGTGAAATCCTTCAGAGAGCTTTAGCAGATTTTTCAGGAGAAATATCTTATCATTACCCAGCTGGAAAAACCTGGGAATTTCTGAAAAGGACACCTTTTATAATTTCCACCATTGTCCGGCTCCTCTCCCATTCCTGATGCTCCAGTGTATTATATTGATGGCTCCTCATCAGGAAGGGGTGGAATTACAGGTCCTTCGTTGACCACTACTGTGCATACAAATTATAAATCTGCCCAACAAGTGGAACTCGCCACCCTGATACATTTACTATCCCATGTATCTGGCCCATGTAATGTGGTGAGTGATTCTGCATATGTAGTTGGTTTATTTCCTGGAATTGTCACTGCTTCTTTAAATGCCCATAATCCTATAATTCAGGAGCTGCTCCATAAACTACAAGATCTCCTCCGAAATAGAACATTCCCTATATACATCTCCCACATCCGTTCTCACAGCCGACTCTCCGGGCCAATGGTTCGAGAAAATGAAGCAGCAGATCTCTTGGCAGCACCAGTATTTAAATCAGCTGAGGAAGAGCACCAGACTCTACATACAAATGCCCGCCGCCTTCATGTACACCATGGCATCCCATGGAGACAAGCTAGACAAATTGTCCGCAACTGTCCTGTCTGTGCTCCTTTACATTGTACATCTCATGTAGCAGGAGCAAATCCTCGAGGTTTACAGACAAACCAATTGTGGCAGATGGATATAACTCATACTAACTTATTTCCCAACAAACCTTTCCTTCATGTGGTCATCGATACATATTCCCGGTTCATATGGGCTGTTCCTATGACGTCTGAAAGAGCTAAATCTGTTTGTTCATTTTTACTCCAGTGCTTCTCCGTCATGGGTATTCCCCCATACCATAAAAACAGATAATGGTCCTGCTTACACCAGCAAAACCTTCAAATCCTTTTGCGAGGAATGGCAGATCAAACATATTACAGGAATTCCATATAATCCACAAGGACAAGGAATAGTTGAACGTGCCCACAGAACACTTAAAACTCAGCTATTAAAGCAACAAAAAACAAGCATGCCTCCAATGGATTCTTTATCTTTAACATTATTCACCTTAAACTTCTTAAATATACCTCAAGGAGATCCCTATACCGCGGCTGAACATCACTTTCAAGAAGATATGCAAACTCAAAAAACAGTCAATTCACCTATCTGGGTGAAAATTGATGATAAATGGATTGCAGGTCACCTCCTCATTCGGGAAGAGGCTATGCTTTCATTTCTACAGACGATAAAGCTGCCAAGAAACTCTGGGTCCCTCTGCGACTTGTTAAGACTAGAATTCTCCAAGAATCAGAAAACAACTAATTCTTTCAATATAAAGTCTTAAATTTTAAATTGCAAGTTGCTGTTTAAACTTCCTGGATTGGTTCCTTTTAATAATGATCTTGTTTTGCAGTCTGTGATCATGGTTCATGTCTAATATCTTGCCTTACAGCCTAAATATTTTCTTTCTTACAAAAAAAAAGGGTGGAAAAATGGGTGGACTCTGATCACAGTGCTCATTACAAAAAATGTTTGCTAAATCAATGAAAAGTTGTTTTTCTAATGATTCTGTTCACAGGATGAGATATTCGAATCCAGTAAACCTGCGCTACAGTGCTCAATACTCCGAGACTCCTAAAACAGTGCTCGCTAAAAATTTAATAATTTGCAAAACTAATTTTTCCCAATGCTCTATTCACAGGAAAAGACACTTTCTCACCATCATTTGCCGGCTTTATATTTATGAAGCGCTTGACTCGTACCATTTATCACCCTAAATGGGTCACATATACAGCTGTAAGATATTGATCGATCAAATGTATGTGTGCGTGTGTGCATGTGGTGGCCACCATTATGTTTGTGATTAATGTTGTGTCTATGTTGTCTCAACTACTACCTTCTCAATTTCTGACCACTACAAACCTCTATTACATTCATCAACTCCACCGCTGATCCACTAGATTTATCAATTTTAAAATCATCAATTCTCATACTTATTTCCCTGCTCTACCCATGTTGGAGCTTCTTTATATTCTTCTCTCCATCCCAGACTTGGATCCCTACAAAGCCTTAAAATCCCTACTTGTGATTAACCTCGAAAAGTGTTTTTGTCTCGCCTAAGCTACAGGTACAGTTACCGGTGCCAATGTTCCCTTGCTGAAGAAGCCCTGCAAGACGCCCACACCGATGTTCCAGACACCTGCTCCAGCGCTCAAGACTCCTGTTCCAGAGTTCAAGATATCACACCGATGTTCCGGACACCTGTTCCAGCACTCAAGACTCCTGTTCCAGAATTCGAGATACTTGTTCCAGTGTTCCTGAGACCCAATCCAGTGTTCCTGACAATTCAAGGAGTTCCTGATCGCTGCTCTCCAAAGACTCATACTCATATGATCACCGCTATTGCTGTTCCAGAAGTAGCCCCCACAGACTTTGTTCCAGACACCTGACTTTACATAAAATATAGCAAATTGACTCTCACAAATTATGGACAGTGCAAACTATAGTCCGTTATAATCAGACAGCTAAAAACACTTTATCTTGAACTTTGCTTTGGGTCCAAAAAACAAGTTAGGATCCTAAAGTAACATGTATTATCATTTTGCAATTGGAATTGTTTTTCTTATCTTAATTTTCTGTACATTACTAAATATTTCTTACCTTTTCAATTTTTATTAGTAAACTAATCAGGGGAGTTGTTGCAGGACTCCTAAGGGCCGCTGCATCTGCTCTGGATTGCCTCCCGTAGATCACTCCGTAGATAAGGGGGTAGTCTAAATGTGGCAGTTTATCCGACCATGTATGCTGTACTAGCTGGTATAAATATTCTCCCATGCTATCACAATCATCGTGGGACTAGCTAGATCTTACCAGCATATTAGCCTGGCCACGTAAGGACACCTAAGTAATTAGACCAGAGAGAAATGCTGTTTGCTTCCAAACAAACAAGCATGGCTCCCTGATAAAATATAAAACTACAATGAAGTAGAGGAGACTTGTGAAGGCTTGGAGAAATATTTAACTGGCATTGGTGTTGATCTTTGGTACAGTGACATGCCATCCCAGAAACCCCCTTCTCTACATTTCAAAGGCCTTCCCTTCCTGGCTCAAAACATTAGCACAGTAAAGGCCCTAGGTGAGATGCAGAGAGGGGTTACCTGAGGGCATTGGACCCTCCCCTGCTTTCCATAACAATGGGAGGAAGGTCTGAGTTGCGGGGGGTATAAACTTGCCGGTTCCCGCTCTCCCGGGCTTCTTCTTCCGGGTGGGATCTCGCCTTGTGAGCGTTTATTCCCCTTGGAAGTTTCACACGTGGTGGTCGCCATCTTGGCCTACACGTGGCTGGGGTTCCAGCCTGGAATCCTAAGCATTGGGTTTTTCCTTTTGCTGATTTGTATGCCTGAACCTGTGATAAGTAAAGTCTTTTTAAACCTCATCGGATCCCTGAGTGTTCATCCATTTCTCGCCGGCTTCGGAGGTAGAAGGGAACTTCGCTTCCCGGCACTGTCGGGGACCCCGGCGGAGCGCCCGACAGTGGTAGAATAGACATGAATTCATATGTTTGTACTATTCACACAAAATAAAATAAAGGAGAGAGGCAGTCTGTATTTGATGGCAGACTTTTCCAAATAAACATGAAGCTTATTTCCTACATATACCCAACTGTGTGATTTCTCTCTCAATTCCTGGTATAAATGAAGATCACAAAATATATTATACAGATAAATTCAATTGAGACTTCATGAGAAAAAAAAACACAAACAGTAAAATGAATACTAAATAGGTAGTTATGATGTGCCACACCAAAATCCACAAAAAGTTTGAGAAACTATGTGCAATTAAATAATTGATTCACCCTTATTTAAATATGCATCCTGATACATATATCATAGTTATAATATAACTGATTCAGATATTGTAGTCATGATAAATATAAAAGTTATGTATTTTAACACATATTTTCTGTAACACATAAAATATGTCATATGCAAATTACCTTGTAAAAACACATTCAAGTGGTTATGAGAAATAGATGACATTAAACGTTTTCTTATATAATAAGTATGTTTGTGGTTATTTATTTTATATTTAATACATTTTAACAAATTTGTTTTTCTTTTCAATTAAAAATTATATCTTTCTAGAGAGAGAAAGAGAGGAAACTGGGGTACCTGCTATTAAGGCGGCCTGGGGGGGGGAGGGGAGGGGTACATTGGTGGTGGAAATGGGGCACTGGTGGAGGGATGGGTGCTGGAATACTGTATTACCAAGAACCAATTATGAACACCTTTGTAATTGTATGTTTCACGGTGGTATAATAAAAAAAAATATATATATCTTTCCTGAAATCACTGAATTAAACTATTTCTATCTAAGTTTTCTAGTTAACGATCCTGGTTTAGTGAATGCTGACAACCTCTGAGTTGTGTCAGCATAATACCAGCATAATAGCACTTACTTACTGGTCAACATTTGCGCGGTTCAATCGTGACAATTCCTACAACATTATACGTAGTGTGTAGGTGACACTGAAGGTGCAATCTTTTTTTATTACAGGGAAAATAGTTTAGATTAGGCAAGACAAGACTTCTGTATTGAATAGTAAATTTGCATGTATTTTTAAAGTCACTCTTTCAAGAATATTCTATCACTTGATCACTTGATCAATTGAATCCCGTTATTCATTGATTTGCTTGAGGGGGCGCCAGTAACATTTCCATTGGACCCTATCACATGCCAATGTAGCCCAATGGCATCTGGTTGATTCAGGAATATAAAGAGCCTCAAACCATTCCTTCAGGGTCTTGACAAGGAAGTCTGACCATCTTGTAGGTGGGCGGCCACGTGATCTTTTGACATCCCGTGGGATCCAGTCGATAACGGCTCTAGTCCAGTGGTTGTCTCCAAATTGCAATACATGTCCAGGCCATCTGATTTTCGATGCCTTGGCAAATGAGACTGCATCCCTGATTCTGGAGTAGTGACGGAGGTCAGAACTCTGGATTCCTTATCTTACTTGAGTGAGGCATGATATTCCAAGCATAGCTCTTTCAATGCCTCTCTGGGAGACCCGAATAGCATTCTCATCCTGCTTTCGTAGGGGCCCAGGTCTCTGAGGCATATGTTAATGCAGGGAGAACAGTGGAGTCAAAGAGATGTGCCCAGAGCCAGAGGTTCTTTGTCCTTTTTAGCTACTTCGTCGATGCCTTTGAAGGCATTCCATTCTGCTCTCTTCCTCCTGCGCAGCTCAGGCTTTAGGTCGCTCATCATTTTGACTTCTCGACCTAGGTACACATAACTGCTGCATTCAGAGATGTTTGTTCCATTGAGAGTGAATGGGGCCTCTGGAACTAGTTCATTTTTCATAAACATGGTTTTCTTTAGATTCAGCTGTAGATCTCTCCACAATCTCGGTCAAAGTCAGCAAGCATTTTTGCCACTTGGCTAATGTTTGGTGTGATTAGGTGGAGGTGGTGTAGTTGCCAACCGTCTATCATCTCTCCCATTCCTTCCCATTCTAATTGTCACATGATGTTCTCAAGGGTGGCGCTGAAGAGTTTTGGTGAAATGGTATCGCCCTGTCCATCCCCTCTTTTGACATCAATGAACACTTCCTTGTAGAATGGTGAGATCCTGTCCTGGTGGTGAATCCCTAATACAGCTCATAAAGGATCTTAATGTATTGAATTTGAACACCCTGTTTGGCTAGGGCTTCGATGACTGCTTCAGTCTCCACAGAATGAAAGGCTTTCTGTAAATCAATGAACGTGAGACAGAGCGGCATCTTGTATTCCCTACAGACCTCAATGAGCTTGGTTACTGTGTGGATATGGTCGATTGTGCTGAATCCTTTCCGGAAGCCTACTTCCGGAAATAGTTTAGATTAGACAAGACAAATCTTCTGTATTGAATAGTAAATTTGCATGTTTTTTTTAAGTCACTCTTTCAAGAATATTCTATCCACCAACTTACTTTTAAAGATGGTTAGAAACAAAGATGGCATGTACCTCTGTCTCAGGAAGAGCAAAAACCATAAGAAATTTATTGGAGAATTGTCTCCCAATAATATTACTTTATATTTTATCTTGATTAATTTTATGCTTCCACTGAAAGTAAAATACTAGAAGAAAATACAAAATAAATGTTGTGCCTGACAACGTAAACATGCTACAGGCCTTAAGTTTAGTTAATATGAATTTAAGTATTATCTTATTTTCTCATTTATAGATTTTTTTTCTCCTGCCAACACATTTGGCAGGATGCATTTTTCTTTAACTTTCAGTCAACTTTAAAAAATATTCTTCCCTTCTTTGTACCATCCTGGGAATAAATGTTTGCTAAGATGTATAAAAATGACAAAGTTCTGCTAGTTTCAACATTTATCAAAAAATTTGTTACAAGGGCTTATAGCTGCCAACACAGGAAAGTTTGTTTTGTATTGAGATCCTGTTCACATAAAAGCATTTTCATAATATCCGATGAGAGAATAAAAGCAAGGTAAGCAATATAAACAAGAAGAGTATGTTTGATCCATAAATCCTCTTGGTAGAACTACATATTAAGGTTACTCTATGAGAAGTTATACTAGTAAAATAATTTTTCCTTGTATTGAAAAACTCTATCTCAGAAAAATCTAGAATAACTAAAATCTTTTACTTTTTAGCATTTTTAGAGGTTTAAGTGAATGAGGAAAATGAATGAGGGCTAGGAAGTTAGTTGGCTATAGGCAAAGGTTTTAATAAACATATGAACCTCTGAAATCTGAAAGAATAACACAGCAACATCTGGAGAGAAGAATTGGCTCCTAAATATCTGTTTTGAGTTGATATTCTATGGATATGGTTATTTGTGAAAGTATTATAATATCATTAAGCTCTCTAGTCCATTATAATACTTATGAAAATATAAGGGCTATTTTATGGTATGTACCAAGGATTTAAAATTAGAAGTATGAATAAGATCTTGCTCTCATGAGCAAATAAGGTATGCAATTTTACTAGGTATAGTCAAAGCACATAATTTAATAAAAACAAGATCATGCCTCTCTTTGCTTCTAAGTTACAACAATTTCAAGTTAATGTCTTTTATTCTGAGAGTAATGTTATGTAAAGATGAAATTTTGCATTTTGAAAGCAGTAGTTATATATAGAATGCATGAATATTATTTTACTTGCACTAGTTCATTTGAAAAGTTCTAATAGGAATTTCATAATAGAGAATTTGAAGAAATTGGTCAATTTAATGTGAATTTTAAGTTAATATCATGTGCTAAAATTATTTTTTTAATGAAGCCAACATATTACATATAAGAAATTTTCATGTAGATCTAAGGAGTTGTTTGGGGGTTAACACTGAATTATAGAAATTATAGAAATTATGACACAAACTCAATCCTCAACCACTATTTGCATGCTGTGAGAGTTCTATCATGATGATGCTGTCATTTGTAATATCTGGCTCCACAAGAAAATGTATAATCATCTGCACTCAGCACCCAAATGTGTCAGTATGTCACAACCAAGTATTTCTGACTCCTGGAAAATACAACTATTTGTACAGGTAAAGCAGCCAGTGTGTGCCATCCAGAGTCATGACAATAACAACAAATGCAAAGCCAAAGGAAGGAAGGAAGGAAGGAAGGAAGGAAGGAAGGAAGGAAGGAAGGAAGGAAGGAAGGAAGGGAAGGAAGGAAGGAAGGAAGGAAGGAAGGAAGGAAGGAAGGAAGGAAGGAAGGAAAGTTAAAAAGTACCATTAAAGTGCAGATTGGTGTTTCACCTTTGAAGATGTCTTTAGCTTCAATGTCGTGGAGGGATTTTCCTATATTTTCTTCAACGTACTTTATGGAATCAGGTCTGATTTTGAGATCTTTAATCCATTTTGACCTGATTTTTGTGCAAGGTGTTAGACACAGGTCCAAATTCATTTTTTTGCATGTAGCTGTCCAGTATTCCCAGCACCACTTGTTAAAGAGGCTTTCCCTTACTCCGGTTTGGACTCTTTGCTCCTTTATTATGGGACTACATGAAACTGAAGAGCTTCTGCACCTCGAAAGAAACAGTGACCAAGATAGAAAGACAGTCCACAGAATGGGAAAAAATATTCACCCAATACCCATCTGATAAGGGGTTAATATCCAGGATATATCAGGCACTGGTACAGCTATATAAGAAAAAACAGCCAACCCCATTAGAAAATGGGGAGAAGAGATGAACAGAAACTTTGACAAGGAAGAAATCCAAATGGCCAAAAGGCATATGAAAAAATGCTCATCATCACTAATCATCAGAGAGATGCAAATCAAAACAACCATGAGATATGACCTCACACCACAGAGAATGGCCCATATCCAAAAGGGTAAAAGCAACAAGTGCTGGCATGAATGTGGGGAAAAGGGGACTCTCATACACTGTTAGTGGGAATGTCGACTTGTACAACCTTTCTGGAAAACAATATGGACATTCCTCCAAAGACTAGAAATTGACCCAGCCATACCGCTCCTGGGAATATACCCTGGAAAGCCAAAAACACACAGCGGAAACACAATCCGCACTTTTATTTTCATAGCAGCACTATTCACAATAGCCAGAACCTGGAAACAACCAGTATGCCTGAGAACTGATGACTGGATAAAGAAACTGTGGTACATCTACACAATGGAATACTATGCAGCTGTCAGGAAAAATGAAGTTCTGAAATTTGCCTATAAATGGATGGACAGGGAAAGAATCATGTTGAGTGAAATTAGTCAGAAGGAAAGAGAGAGACATAGAATGATTGCATTTATTTGCATGACATAAATATACCAGGTGATCTTACCAAAAGTGGAAATTACCACAAGCGCGTGGGAGTCAGAGGATTGGTTAGATAGAGAAGGGAACATGTGTGAATAAATTTCTAAAGGTCTGATACCAACATAGAACTGAGCATTAAACACAGACAAAAAATGCAAATGATGGCTTCTAAGTGTATGTAGTGCAACCCACAATGTGTGGGAGAAGGAGGAGAGAGAGAGGGAGAGAGAGAGAGGAGATAAAGAACCTGCCATTTAGGCAGGATGTGGGAGGGGGAGGGAATTGGGGACATGGCTGGTGGTTGAGGGGCACTGGTGGAGGGCGGGTGCTGGAACACTGTGTGACCGAAACCCCGAAGCATGAATAACGTTGTAATTGTATATCTCATGGTGGTATAATAAAATGTTAAAAAAAAAAAGTTCAGATTGGTGAGTTTTGTTGGTGGAAATGTGTCAGTATGCTAGGGTGAAAAAGCTATCAGTTACAAATTATCAATACAGTGATGAATTATAGGAAAAGAAGAGATTTAAATGTTGGCAATGGAATGCAATGCAATATGAATAATATTCATGTGAGAGAGTATTGCACTATGAAAGAATACAATTTCATGGGTGAATATCTGGAGTATCAGACTAGGAGATACTGACATCTGAAATCTCCTTAAGTCCTTAGAGAAAACACTCTCCAGCTGGAGTGTATGTCTCTTCCCATTTATTTCCAACTACGTCACCTAACGCTTATATTACTAAGTTACAGAAATTATGTTTAGTAAGTAATATCATATTTAGACTTAAAACACATGTTCCTATCATTGCACTAATATTATCAAACTGGTTGTCCCATATGTTTTATAACCAGGTAAAGAAATAATGGGATACTTGAAAATTCAATAAATCACTTTAACACTACACAGTGTATTGATTTTCTGTAAGTAGTTATAAGCAAAGTCTAAAAACATATATCCTTTGTCTAACTGAGAAACTGTCATTGTAATAGTAAATTTTACTGTTAATAGCAGCATATAATATGCTTTCTAAAGCAATGAACTGCATTGTAGTGACTAATTACGGATATTTAAAATCTCAACTACTTAATTTAATTTAGTTTAATGTCTTTATGAGAGAGATGTCAGGTTCTAGCCCTGGCCCACCACCCCAGCAGAGCCTCACAACAAGCCAGTCGACCCTCCCACACTATATGGGGAGCCCCCCATTTTCCACATTCAGACTTTTCTCTTGTCAGAACTCCATCCAGCAGACCAGCCCATTACAGCCCGGCTTGCGCGGCCGCGCTGCATGGTTCATCAGTAAATGATTTATTTGGAGGTGACTACAAGAGTATGCCTCCCGCACAGCAAGCCTGGCAAGCTGCTTGTGTTGTATTTGATATGTCAAATACCAGTAACAATTATATTAGGTCATTCCCATGACCTAATATAATGGTTTATTATATTAGGTCATTCCCATGACCTAATATAATTGTTTGAGACTCTTTATGTTCCTGTAGCAAGCTGATGCCCTTGGCTCTACTAGCATGAGAAAGGACATATGGAGACATTACTGGTGCCCGCTCTAGCAAATAGATGATGATTGGGAACATAGTAGTAGTGATAGTCTTTATGAATATTTATTGAGACAGTGATTTGTGAAGTTGTTAACAATAGAGTTTTTTCAGGTTTACAATGTTCCGATATCAATCACACCACCAATGTCCCCTTACCTGTACTATTATCCCCCGGTCTCTTTTGACTCCTAGATTGCCCCCTTGGCAGGCATATGACAAATTTATTTCATGTAAGTTGGACAGTAAAATGTAAAGAAATGGCAAATAGAATGATATATAAACAAAGATATAAAAGTCAATTTATGATTATGAAGTGCTCTATGGTTTTTCTGTTCTTGATCTAGTAGTTGAAAACCAAATGCACCATTATTTGGTACCATACTCAATGTCACAGGAAGGGAAACTTCTTCTGTCCTTTAAAAAAGCCTTTGATAATGCTTCTTGCAAAATTGGATCAACACTGAATTTTCCAAATTGTCGCATGTCCATTAAGCTCTGTTTAATTCCTACAGATATGAATCATAATTTAGCTGGTCAGTGTATTATAGGTGAGGTTGTTATTTCATTAGTGTTTGTAGTATATCCTTCCATAATCTGGCTATTAGTGTTGCATACAGGTGATACACTGCTCAACTATTTTATAGAAAATATCTTGAATTTAGTTAAAATAAATATTACATGCATTTATATTAGGTCATCATCAAGTCACCATCATTATTAACAATAGCATGACCATTATAATGACCATTTTAATATGCCTACATTACCAAATATTGTTGTACAAGTAAGGTTTTTATTTAAAAGCTGATTAAGTTTAGGAAAAACTCACAATTTGAAAAATAATTTTTCTACTAAGGGAATTAGCTTCATAGACATTCTAGAAACATATATCAATTAAGCAATTGATAAGAAATAGCAATTATCAGTTGATCAATTAACATAAATATAATTTCTATTAAATATAAATATTAATTTAAATTAATATTATATTATATTAATATTAAAATAATATAAATATAAATAAACAAATATCAATTAAGAATGATCACAAACTTTATAGAGGCAAATATCAATTCAGAAATTAAGAAATATCAAAAAAGAAACCTTTTCATCTTCAGTTATAAGAAATACTGGAAGTAATCATACTTAGTTACTAATTAAAGTCACTATCAAAGGAATAAATGGAAGTAGGCAAAGGAAGTGAAGAGGAAATATAATAATGGGAATAGTGGAAAAAAATCTTCTGAGAATCAATAATCTTTAGGGCTGGAGAGATTGTATAGTGGATAGAGTGTTTGCCTTGCATGTAGCCAACCCATATTTGATCCTTAGTTTCCCATAAGGTCCCCTAAGCACAGCTAGAACAATTCCTGACTACAGATCCAGCAATGACCCTTGAGTATCAATGGCTGTGTTTCAAAATAATTGTCTGTAATAGTTTACTATATCCCAAGCATACTAAATGACACTTATTCATACATTAAGCAGCTAATAAATTATAATCTGGGTTAGCTACTGACATTATTTTTAATTTCTACTTCAAAAAACTTAAATATATGATGAACGCTACAAAACTAACTTTTAAAGCAAAATGTCTAAAATCAGAACCCTATATCAAACAAGTTTATTGATAGAATATAAGGATGATTGTATGCTGGAAATATCACTTTTAGAATAAAAAAAATTATTTAACATACCAATTCTATTGAATAGCTCCTTAGTACAAATTTTTTTTTTTTTGCTTTTTGGGTCACACCCGATGATGCTCAGGTGTTACTCTTGGCTCCACACTCAGGAATTACTCCTGGCGCTGCTTGGGGGACCATATGGGAAGCCAGGGATCGAACCGGGGCCGGCAAGGGCCGGCCACGTGCAAGGCAAATGCCCTACTCACTGGGCTATCACTCTGGCCCTAACCTTAGTACAATTTTTAAAGACCTTTTTGGACCACAAGCGGTAATGCTTAGAACTTACTCATAGTTCTGTGCTCTAGAATTACTCCTGGTGGCTTGGGAAACTATATAGTATTGCAGGGATTGAACTCACTACAGCCACGTGTAAGGCAAAATCCTAAGTACTGTACTATAACTGCTCCTCCTTACTTCAAACACATTATTTACTTTTTATCTTCATGGACTACTTCTTTCTCTAAGTCATTTCTCTTCTCCCAAAATTATGTCTATAGAGTAACTCTCTCATTTTCAAATACCATCATATACACAAAGTTCTCTGTGTTGCACACATTAATCTCTTGTGATATTTACTTGGCTTTTCACATTGATGATTGATTTACCTCAAGTCAAATATGTAGACATACATGGGATTTACAGGTGACTTATGAAAGAAGGCAGCAACCCCCTCCCCAACCAGGACAGGCCTACTCATGGAAAATTACCATTTTAAGGCCTAAGTAACCCTTTCATCCTGCATCTACAACAAAAGGCCCAGAACAAATTCCTATTCCCACCCTGGCAGATGTTGGGAGACCACCGCCAACATCCTTTTATCTGGTCTGACTTGCAGTCCTGTACCTAGAAGTTGCTGACCTGCAATTCTGCACGTATGCCTAGCCTCAACAAATATAGAAAGAAGTATTGAGTGTGACCCGATTGGTATGAGATAGTGACTTATTGCAAAGTGATTGGCTGCCTGGCGTGCAGACCTTGATGTAATGCTTTAAGTCTATTGGATGGTTATGTGCGGGCTTTTCTGTAGAGGTGGGAATTTTTTTAAAAGATCCCCCTTGAAAACGCTCGGGGTTCTTAGCCACTGCTTGTAGTCATGCTATGAGCCCGAGTATACTCAAATAAAACCCTTGCTTTTGAATGATTCCGGTCTCTCAGAGTTTTCCTTGATAGGTGCGGTGTTCCAAGGATCCCAGTCAGCCACCCCATTGGGTGGCCAACCCTTTCACTATTAAAACTCAGTCTGCACATTTGGTAATTTTATTTGGCTGATAACTATGAGCAAGATCCTATTCACTGAGCCAAAAATAATTTCAGAGCTAATTTTACCTTAGGCAGAAGGAAGTCTTCACTCAAAAGTTCTGAAACACAAACTTGTCTTAAGAAGAAGAGAGTTGAGAAGAAAAGGTGAAATATCATAACAACATGAGACACCAGGATCATAAGATTGAGGATGCCAAGGTTTCCACCAAATTAAAAAGAGGATCACAAATGTGATGCCTAAGTGCTGAAACAGCAATCTACATAGAGACTGGTGAAAGAAATGTCTTGATGTTATCTGTTCTGAATCAACTAAGAAATTACTATGGAAATTCCCTGTCAATGGTGAAAGGAAACGAGATTGGGTTTCACATTTTCTTGCAATATTTAGAGAATGGTCATTCTGTTTCATCATATTGTTGCGAACAAATCATAACTGTTTAACACTATGAGAAAATGTGTGTTGAAAATTCTTCAGCAAGTAAAGTCCTCACAGAACAGAAATTTGTGTTGGTTTTATCAAAGTCAAATCCATTGCCTATTATTTTTCAATAAATGGAATCTCTCCCTTCTTTATTATAGTCTCTAAAATATGTTGTGGGATTTACTGAAATGCTTTTATCACTAAGGTCCTTTTTCTTGTAGCAAAATTAGTATCTAGTGACTATAATAATTTAGTTGTTAATATTAATATCTAGTGACTCTACTATAATTTCATTAATTTTATTATAAATATCTAAGTAATGTTTTTGATTCCACGCAAGTTACTAAATTTAACATCTTGCTTCTTTTTATGTATTAAAAATGAGTAACCCAATTATTTTATAATGAAAAATCAAATATAGTAAATTTTAGTTACTATGCTTAATACTAATATTATGTGTAGTTATATCAGAAAGAAGACATTTGTTCACATGGGAGGTGAGAACTTAAAGGATGCTGCAAGTCAAAAATATAAAAAAGCAACAATTACAACTTGACCTAAGAATTTTATAATAGCAATTTAAGCTAGTGGTTTTAAGCAAGAATAAGCTACAGTCCTGCAGTGCTGCACAACTAGAAACATGTTAAAATAAAGTAAATCTGGATATATCTGACCCCAGCAAAATTAATTAGGAACATAAATCAAGTCCAGCCATTATAAGGAATAATTCAAGATTTTAAGTCACTTAATTTGCTGCTATCTTAGGTGATCTTCTGTACCCCACTATTAAAAAACTGGTCATTAACATGTGTTTTTCTGGGGGTAATGCTTAACATCTGCTAATGGATGCTTTTATTGGCCTCCTTATATTTTATAAATGTCTGACAAGTATCATAACTCCTATATTGTTTTATTTTAATTTTTGCATTCTTATTTAGTTGCCTGGAGCCAAAACTAGTGCTTGTTCTAAATTGTGTAACTGTTTATTAGCTCATTAATGTGTAGTCAAAAACCTTGCTTACTTGCTCCAGTGTCAGAGCAGTGGTTGAATTATTTGCAATCACTAAGAGAATCAGCCTTTAACATTTTGTAACCACTTTTAAGATCAGAGTGGGTTTAAAGAAGTTGTGTGCAATTTCCTGGGCAGGAAGTTAGCCAAGAAACTCATTTTTAATAGTTATAGTTAGAAATATCTCAGAGCAGTCTTAAGTGCTAAAATAGAGACAAGAACTCATTTACTAGCACCTTCATCATCCCAGTTTCTAGCTACACAAAGTTAGGACTTTCAAAAAGTATTTATGAGTGAGTTCTCCCCAAATCACTGATCTCACTTACTGCAGTAACTAATGTTTCCTTGGAGGTTTCCCATCCACTCAGTTCACTCAGCCAGGTTTATGAGATGTGACAGGGCGGTAGTGCAAAGATATGGCTTATGCAGTATAAATGGAAATTTCAAAGTAAAGTTAGAAAATTGTTTTGTGAATATAAGAGGTTTTGTCTAATTTATTATGATTTATTTCTAGCAGAACATGTTCAACTCTACATACTCTGATTTTAAACATTATTTTCTCTAATGAAAACCCAAAGCATTTTAAAATAGTCCCAAGTTCCTCCACTGGGACTTGAAAAATATTAAATAATTCTAGTTCTTTATTAATGCAATTATTTCAAATATAATTAACATTCAAATAATTGCACATGTTCAATGAATCATATTTGAAGAGATTGGACATATCTAAAACAGCTGTGATCCATGGTCACAATCAGGGAAACAGAATATACAATATGGAAAGTATAATCTCTTCAGCAGTGGTTGGTCTACAGGCTAAACAAAATGCAAAAAAAAAAAACACAACAGCTTGCATTTGTATATTCTCATGACCATATTTAGATCTCAGCTCTGGATTCAAGCAACAGCAGGTATATTACTTGCCTTTTCACTCTTTAAATATATTCTCTGCTATCTTTTCTTGTCCTATGAAGTGCTTCCAAGTTTGCAGTGTTGAGGACACAATGTGTTGTGGTTCATTGGCTTCTAGGTAAGCCCTTGTAATTCTTGTGAGTGCTACAGAAATTTACTCATTTTTTTTTTATTTGTTTATGGGCTTTTGACTTACTCCTGGATCTGTGTTCAGGGACTACCCCCAAAAAGACTGCATGTATCTTATGGTACTAGTGATTGAATATGTGTCAGCTACATACAAGACAAGCACCATAATGACATAGAAGTGGCAGCAGTTGATCTCTATTCATTTATGATTACTCGTTTCTTCAATATTTTAAAAAATGAAAATATTGAATAATAAACTTGCTCAGACTTAGAGTTGGATAGTGGAGAAATGTATTGGAAAGTAGAAGTAAAGGAAAGGAATTTCCCTAGCAGAGAAGAACTTACACAAGAGTAAGCTAAAAGCAAGTTTACTGTTAGCCTTTTCAAAGGTACTTTGCATTGTTATCAATCAAGGGTTACAAACAATGCAGATAACCTTTAGGGTGGTCTGGTTGGTTTGAGTTTCTCTGGCTGATTTGAATCTCTGTGGTCATCTGCCTCAGAGATTGTTCATTATCTTAGTCTAGGAACTGCTAGCTCTGGGACCAAATAATATGATCCTGGGGAACTCTAGGAATGCTAAATATAGGGCCTTAGGGTGAATGTATAGTAGGTAGGGTGAATGGGAGTAACTGGTCCTCTCTCTGGGGTCCTCTCTGATTGGTAGGGGGGAAACCGAGACATCTGCTTTCAATACTGCTGCACTATATCGCCTACCTTATTTATTTTAACATTGTCTTAACCTAAAATCTCTGTTGGTTACAAATACTGGGTCAACATAAAGTCAATTTACACTAGTTAACATTTCCTTGATTATGAGCAGCGTTTCCTAATCTTTTGTGATATTATTTTTAATTTTTAATTTATGAGTTGCACATAAAATAGAAATTTAAATCTTATTATGTTTATCTTAATTTTTTTTTCTGTTTTAACAAGAGGTTTGTCTAAAGTAAAAATATCGTGTCCACTGCTCCTGGAAGTGACTTAATTTTCCTTTAAATTCTATAGATTAAGAAAAGTGTATATGTCATCTATCCTGAATATTTGTTTAACAAGACTTACCCAGAGATTTATAAAGAAAAAAAATCTGTAAGTTTATGCTTCCTCTTTTTGAAATCTCTTTTCCATGGCATCTATCCAAGGCTTAATTAACTAAAAACTTTTTTTTAAATACTGCTCCTATATCAGGTAGATAAAAGGAAGATGTCTCTATTAGTTCTGGACTTCTAAAACAGTAGGCCTTACTTTTAGTTCAAGCAATAAATACACAAAACATCCAATATTGCATGCATGTGCATGTATAAATATTATTTATAATTTTTAGTTTGGTGAAATCAGTTTAGATAAAACTAAGATACTTTTGAAAGAAGTCATTCTGAAATGTTTACTCATTAAAAATGTCCCGACAAATTTGGGTTGATTAGGCTGATTACATACATAGGGAATATGCAATAAAAAATCTTCATAATAGCCAAAAAGATAGAATAATAAAGGAAATTATACAGCCTTAGGTTTAACTCAAGCTAAATTTAAAAGGATCTTCTGAAATGGCTAACTAGTTTTGATTGAGGAGATTTAATGTTAAGTTTAGTTGAAGATAGACAGTCAGCAACTAAACCACCTATGCTTCGCTGATTACATCGTTCTAATAACACCAAACATTAGCCAAGCGGCACAAATGCTGGCAAATTTTGACTGAGAATGTGGAAAGATAGGTCTACAGTTGAATCTCAACAAAACTATGTTCATGAAAAATGAACTAGTTCCAGAGGCCCCATTCACTCTCAACGGAACAAGCACCTCTGAATGCAGCAGTTATGTGTACCTAGGTCGAGAAGTCAACATGATGAATGACCTAAAACCTGAGCTGCGCAGGAGGAAGAGAGTGGCATGGAACGCCTTCAAGAGCATTGAAGAAATAGCTAAAAGGACAAAGAACCTCCAGCTCCGGACACACCTCAGAGACTTGGGCCCTACGCCAAGCAGGATGAAAATGCTACTCGGGTCTCCCAAAGAGGAATCGAAAGAGCTATGCTTGGAATATCATGCCTCACTCAAGTGAGAGAATGAATCCGAGTTCCGACCTCCGTCAATGTTCCAGAGTCAGGGACGCTGTCTTGTTTGCCAAGGCATTGAAAATTAGATGGTCTGGACATGCAATGCAATTTGGAGATGACCGCTGGACTGGAACCATTACCCACTGAATCCCACGGGATGTCAAAAGATCACGTGGCCGCCCACCTACAATATGGTCAGACTTCTTCGTCAAGACCCTGAAAAGAATGGTTTGAGACTCTTCGTATTCCTGAAGCAAGCAGATGCCATTGGGCTATACTGGCATGTGATAGGGTCAAATGGAAATGTTACTGGCGCCCGCTTGAGCAAATAGATGAATAACAGGATGTCAGGTGATCAAGTGATATCATGCAAATAAATGCAGTCATTCTATATGTCTTTTTCCTTTTGGCTAATTTCACTCAGCATGATCCTCTCCATGTCCATCCATTTATAGGCAAATTTCATAACTTCATTTTTCTTAACAGCTGATAGTACTCCATTGTGTAGAAGTTTCTTTATACAGTCATCATTTCTCAGGCATTCTCGTTGTTTCCAGATTCTGCCTATTGTGAATAGTGCTGCTCTGAAAAGAGGGAAGAAAACCTGATCTTCCCCCTTTAAGTTTCATCAGTAAATGCTTGTGTTGAGATCCTTCTACTGAGACTATACCACTTACACGGTAAAGCCTGGCAAGCTACTGTGTTTTATTTACTTTTTATGCCAAAGACTAGTAACTATTATGGACCTCAGTTCCATAACCTGAAGAATGGTTTCAGGCTCCTCCTGTCCCTGTAGCAAGTAGATGCCCCTGGGTTGCACTTGCTTGTGACAGGACTAATGGAGATGTTACTAGTGCTCACTCGAGCAAATCCATGAACAATGGGAAGACAGTGATTAGTTTGATGGGTAGCATGGAACAAGGGTTTAATGACACTTTGATAATGAGTGTGCTGTAATGGCATTGTGCACCTAAAGACCAGTTAAGGCCACTAAACATAATGTTTAATAATATGTGAAAAGTTTTAAGTAAAAATATAAGATGAAATTATGTACAGATAATAAATTTATAATTATGTACTTTTAAATATATTTTAACTTCACCTAAACAGGTGCAAAATAGAACTTTAAAACATTTTGAAAAATATTAATGAAAGAACACGTTTAAAACATTAACTTATTGTAAATTAATAAATTTACACTATAATTTTCCCTCACTTTGATTTTATTAGATTAAAAATGTGTGTGTTGTTAAGGTTAATTTGTTTTTGGGGAGTCAGCAAATGTAATTTTCCCTAAAGGCTGATTTCTGGTAACAAATCCTAACCCACAATCTGCACTTATGGGAAACACATGTGAAGTAAACAAATTTACACCAAACACACCTTAATTTTAGCTAAGTAACATTTTTATTTATAGCAAGCATATGCTATGCCCCTGATATCAGTTTGATAATTTTATAGTAAGTAAATTGCTCTTGTAAAATTTGGGATATATCATTTTTAGGCATATCTAGGAAAATAGAAACTTGATAGCACACTGTATTGAAAGTTGAAAGTAAGTGCTTATAAATAATTCATCAATATTTAGGTAAATCAAATCTTTTTCTATGACAGTTTTGACAAAGCTAGAATTTAAACGTTTTGGTGATAATACCTTAAGACAGCTACTAAAGACTTATAATTTTTTCTAGGCACAACAGAAGTGCCAATAGGCCATTTTTGTTCAATAGGAAATCTCTCAGATCTTTGGTAATTTTCTTTCATATATACTGTTTTGTGTATCAACCATTTTAAATTCTTTGACTCTTTCTTAATGCCGTCTGTGAAAAGTTGAGGTGTCAGAGATATCAGGCTTTCCACAATGAGATTTAGTGAGCCACAATATTTGGTGTATGGTCAACCTCTTCTACTAGGTAAGCTCATTCAAGAGGATTTGAGACTTTTCAAAAACTCTATACAGAAACTAAAAATTGTAAGCCTGTTATTTAAGCAAGTGTATTAAATGTGAGAAAACAACAGTTGCTCAGAAATCAAAGAAACGTAAAGTGGCAATTCTTTTGGGGTCTTAAATGTCTCAAGGTAAAAACCATTGAATAAACCATTGACTGACTTAACAATAAAGTTAGGACAGCAGATTTACACTGTTTTGACTAATGAAAAGTCTAAATAGGAGTAAGTCAGCTTAATAGAGCCAGTAAGATATTTGCCATTTCCAAAAACTCTTGAAATGAACAATAGATCTGTCAATGAGAGTTTTGAAAGCCTAAGCTGCAAAAGTATTGTGTGGAGGTCAAGTTCTGTAATCCATAGTCTGGAAGGGAAGGAAAAGAGAAAGAGAGAGAAAGGGAAAGAAATAAAGAACCTGCCATGGAGCAGGGCTGGGGAAGGGGAGGGAACCGGGATGTTGGTGGTGGGAGATGGGCACCGGTGGAGGGACGGGTGCTGAAACACTGTATGACCAAAACCCAAACATGAACTTTTTAATTGTATATCTTTTTTATTTGTATATCTCACGGTGGTATAATAAAATACTTAAAAAAAAAGTTATTAGTAGTATCAGTTGCCTAAGTTCCACGCTGGAATAAATTGTTCAAGGACTTCATTAATTTGATTCTCATTCACATGACAAACTTGAAAATTTTGCTCAGTGAAGGACATTGTAAAACACCATAATGTCTCCAGTCCCAGGACACATTCAATTTGGTGTTAAAATGACTTCAGCAAACCCAGATTTAGCTAAAGAAACTAAATGTGGTATATATATATAGCACATTGACTCTTGACTCTAAGGACGAAAGTACTTCTAGAAGTTTTGAAATATATTTAGAACTGTGTCAGTCCCTTGATAAGAGTGTGTATAGACAATCAACAATAGTATGCTTCATAGTTTTCTCTGGAAATTAAGGATTCTGAGGGATAAGAATTTTAATTAACATATGCAATTAAATCTACTAGAAACAATAAAGGAAACAATCTCTATGCAAGTAAAGTAGGATGAGTTTAAGCCACATAATTACCTTTTAAAAATAGCTGTTATTCGCTGCCAGACAGCAAAGAGAGGAGGGATGTGTAGTATGGAGAAATAATCTAGCAGATAAAATAGCAAAGTGGAGAGCTCTTCAAATGAAATATATAACTAAATCCCCCAAATGACACAACTTCCTCTTTCCTTGTACCCTGTCTTTATTCCTCAGTATTCTGATCAAGGCCAGTAAACTCTCACCTCCTTCCCTCAGAAAGATGGTAACATGTACTCAGTAGTCTTTAAATGCCACTGAAGGAAGTGGTAACAGATTGCTCACAGGAATCCATCATCTGTTACACACTGGCAAACAACATTTAACTAAACTTTTCTACAGACAATCTTTTCTGTTTAATAATTTAGAAAGTACTTTGGAACAAATTCCCAGAGTTTACAGTCTTCCCACCAGTAACTACATAGGGATTTTTAAAGCTCCTTCCCGCCCTCCCAACACGTCAATTAAGGGAAATCCTCTCTGGACAGGATCTGCTGATTGATTTTACACATATGCCTAAATATAAAAGTCTTAACTATCTTCAGATGCTTTTTTTTCAGGGTGACTTGAGGCATTTTCCACTGCATCTAAAAGGCAGCAGATGTTTCAAAAACGTTAAGAGCCAAAGTTATCCCTCATTTTGTTTGGCCTAGCACAGTGTCTTCAAACTGGTAATAAACAACCCCACTTTAATTTTTTAAATCACCCAACAAGACTGACAAACTTTAAATACCTTTTCCAAGACACACTCCTATGTCCCACAGTCCTCAGGGAGGATGGAACAGATGTAACATGCTTTAAAACAACAGTTTACTAAACTATGAATGCGACAGAATGCACTTTGCTTCAGACATTATTTTCTCAGTTCTTGGTTTTTATTTGCCCTACCCTGAATTCACAAAAAAAGGGAAAAATAATGCTAGATTATGCTCACTCACTTGTGCCAAATGTAGACACAGCAACTTCTACCAAGTCTCTTAGGATCTATAATTAGTCTTATTAAAATTCCTCTAAATTTTCTGACCAACTTAGATCTCTAGTACCACAAATCTGCCAGCAGTGAGCACTAGGTGACTAGCTAGTAGTAAGCTTGAACAGTGGCAGGTGTGTAAGAAAAAACAAAAAAAAAACAAAATAAATAAGACAACTAGAACATTAGGAATTATTCAGCTTCTTCAACCCTGAGTGGAAAGGACAATATCTTTGTATTTTGTTCTCACTTTGCTGCACTAGCCTGGATAACTTAGAGAGAGGAGGGAGGGTGGGAGAGACTAGAGAGAGAGAAACTAGAGAGAGAGAGGCTATTGAGGGGACATGTTTTCAGGCCACATTCGACTGTACTCAGGACTTGCTACTTGCTCTGTACTCAGGGATCACTCCTGAAAGGGTTTGATAAACCATATGGTGCTACAGAAATTGAACTCATAAGTACCCTATAGTTGTACTGTCTCTCCAGCTCAAAGAACAGAGCTTTAGGATACAGCTCAAAAGCACAGTGCCAGAAACTGCACTGTGCTTTCAGACTTCTGAGACATGAAGACCTCTTAGACTCTGTAAGTTCTCACTGACTTATAAGTACTTTTCAAATGGGTAAAATTTATTTCGTGGTGGTGGACATGCTCCACCTTAATGTAACTGTTACTCTTTTTATTTTATTTGTTCTCTGGGCATGCATGGTGAAACTGCTCAAGGGAAGAGATGGGTATAAGTGTGTTCATATTAGAGTAATTCTAAATGCTGTATCTTCCATACTTATATTCTATCTCTCTTCGCGACAATTATATCCCCACCTTCTGCTCTCTTTAAACCCCACTTTATTTTATTCTGATGACCCTTCACAATATGAAGACAGAATAATCCTGTCCTGAATTGCCACTTAGAGCAAATCTCAACAAAGCAAATGGATTCAAAATTCATTGGACTATCAATGAAGCCCTCTAGAAAACTATATCTAAACTCACAAAATTTAAAGTCACTTATATCATCACTTCTAAAAGTGACAATACTAATATTGGATTCATATTCACTACTCACACATCCTCTGGTCTCCATAATGTTAAGAAGTTAGTTGGAATTATAGACATACCCTAAGAACAAAATGCTGATCCCTGCATTTGTGCCCCTGGCTCTGCAAATCATGGGTTGTTCCTAAGAGAGTAAACCTTACTGACAGATCCATCCACTTTACATACCCATATAATTTATCCTAATGAAAATATTTGATATCAAACAAGTGTTTTCCAAAATTTGTGATCACATTTAATGATTTGAAGTCCAGTCTCTTCACAAACAATAAGCTAAAACCAATGCACAAGTCAACATTCTATAGGAAACCTAAAAGTATTGACTATTTTTTCCAAACTTATTTAAATGCTCCCTTGTTCTTGACTATATACACAAAAAGCCATTTATCTATTACTTGGTAGATGATGATAGATGAGAAGTTCTACAAGCCTGAAAATCTCCTAATAACAAGGAGCTGCATATGATGGTTGCAATATTAAGTCAGACCTATCATTTATGTGAAAAATCTTCCTTTCTGTCTAAAACCCCTCCAGACTACTAAAATTATCTTTTTTTCATTAGTATTTTATTATACTACTGTGAGATGAACCCAGAGCCACAGCAGAGACTGGCAAGTTACCCGTGGTATATTCAATTTGCCAAAGGCAGTAGCAGAAATGGACCACATTTCCAATGAATGGAAACGTTACTGGAGCTTGCTCAAGCAAATAGATGAACAATGGAAAAACAAGTGACAAGTGACCATGAGATATATAATTACAAAGATGTTCATGTTTGAATTGCAGTCATTGTCGGGCGCTCCGCCGGGGTCCCCGACAGTGCCGGGAAGCGAAGTTCCCTTCTACCTCCGACCGGCGAGGAATGGATGGACACTCAGGAATTCGATGCGGTTTTAAAAGGCTTTACTTATCACAGGTTCAGGCATACAAATCAGCAAAAAGGAAAAACCCGATGCTTAGAATTCCAGGCTAGAACCCCAGCCATGTGTAGGCCAAGATGGCGACCACCACGTGTAAAACTTCCAAGGGGAATAAACGCTCACAAGGCGAGATCCCACCGGGAAGAAGACTGGGAGAGCTGGAACCGGCTAGTTTATACACCACCCCCACCCCAACTCAGACCTTCCTCCCATTGTTATGGAAAGCAGGGAGGGTCCAATGCCCTCAGGTAATCCCTCCCTGCATCTCACCTAGGGCCTTTACTGTGCTAATGTTTTGAGCTCGGAAGGCCTTTGAAATGTAGAGAAGGGGGTTTCTGAGATGGCATGTCACTGTACTAAAGACCAACACCAATGCCAGTTAAATATTTCTCCAAGCCTTCACAAGTCTCCTCTACTTCATTGCAGTTTTATATTTTATCAGGGAGCCATGCTTGTTTGTTTGGAAGCAAACAGCATTTTTCTCTGGTCTAATTACTTAGGTGTCCTTACGTGGCCAGGCTAATATGCTGGTCAGATCTAGCTAGTCCCACGATGATTGTGATAGATGGGAGAATATTTATACCAGCTAGTACAGCATACATGGTCGGATAAACTGCCACATTTAGACTACCCCCTTATCTACGGAGTGATTTGGGGGAGGCAATCCAGAGCAGATGCAGCGGCCCTTAGGAGTCCTGCAACAACTCCCCCTGATTAGTTTACTAATAAAAATTGAAAAGGTAAGAAATATTTAGTAATGTACAGAAAATTAAGATAAGAAAAAACAATTCCAATTGCAAAATGATAATACATGTTACTTTAGGATCCTAACTTGTTTTTGGACCCAAAGCAAAGTTCAAGACAAAGTGTTTTTAGCTGTTTGATTATAACGGACTATAGTTTGCACTGTCCATAATTTGTGAGAGTCAATTTGCTATATTTTATGTAAAGTCGGGTGTCTGGAACAAAGTCTGTGGGGCTACTTCTCTGGAACAGCAATAGCGGTGATCATATGAGTATGAGTCTCTGGAGAGCAGCGATCAGGAACTCGTTGAATTGTCAGGAACACTGGATTGGGTCTCAGGAACACTGGAACAAGTATCTGGAATTCTGGAACAGGAGTCTAGAGTGCTGGAACAGGTGTCTGGAACATCGGTGTGGGCATCTTGCAGAGCTTCTTCAGCAAGGGAACATTGGCACCGGTAACTGTACCTGTAGCTTAGGCGAGACAAAAACACTTTTCGAGGTTAATCACAAGTAGGGATTTTAAGGCTTTGTAGGGATCCAAGTCTGGGATGGAGAGAAGAATATAAAGAAGCTCCAACATGGGTGGAGCAGGGAAATAAGTATGAGAATTGATGATTTTAAAGTTGATAAATCTAGTGGATCAGCAGTGGAGTTGATGAATGTAATAGAGGTTTGTAGTGGTCAGAAATTGAGAAGGTAGTAGTTGAGACATAACATAGACACAACATTAATCACAAACATAATGGTGGCCACCACATGCACACACACACACACATACATTTGATCGATCAATATTTTACAGCTGTGTATGTGACCCATTTAGGGTGATAAATGGTAACGAGTCAAGCTCTTCATAAATATAAAGCCGGCAAATGATGGTGAGAAAGTGTCTTTTCCTGTGAATAGAGCATTGGGAAAAATTAGTTTTGCAAATTATTAAATTTTTAGCGAGCACTGTTTTAGGAGTCTCGGAGTATTGAGCACTGTAGCGCAGGTTTACTGGATTCGAATATCTCATCCTGTGAACAGAATCATTAGAAAAACAATTTTTCATTGATTTAGCAAACATTTTTGTAATGCGCACTGTGATCAGAGTCCACCCATTTTTCCACCCTTTTTTTTTTTAAGAAAGAAAATATTTAGGCTGTAAGGCAAGATATTAGACATGAACCATGATCACAGACTGCAAAACAAGATCATTATTAAAAGGAACCAATCCAGGAAGTTTAAACAGCAACTTGCAATTTAAAATTTAAGACTTTATATTGAAAGAATTAGTTGTTTTCTGATTCTTGGAGAATTCTAGTCTTAACAAGTCGCAGAGGGACCCAGAGTTTCTTGGCAGGGTTATCGTCTGTAGAAATGAAAGCATAGCCTCTTCCCCGAATGAGGAGGTGACCTGCAATCCATTTATCATCAATTTTCACCCAGATAGGTGAATTGACTGTTTTTTGAGTTTGCATATCTTCTTGAAAGTGACGTTCAGCCGCGGTATAGGGATCATCTTGAGGTATATTTAAGAAGTTTAAGGTGAATAATGTTAAAGATAAAGAATCCATTGGAGGCATGCTTGTTTTTTGTTGCTTTAATAGCTGAGTTTTAAGTGTTCTGTGGGCACGTTCAACTATTCCTTGTCCTTGTGGATTATATGGAATTCCTGTAATATGTTTGATCTGCCATTCCTCGCAAAAAGGATTTGAAGGTTTTGCTGGTGTAAGCAGGACCATTATCTGTTTTTATGGTATGGGGAATACCCATGACGGAGAAGCACTGGAGTAAAAATGAACAAACAGATTTAGCTCTTTCAGGCGTCATAGGAACAGCCCATATGAACCGGGAATATGTATCGATGACCACATGAAGGAAAGGTTTGTTGGGAAATAAGTTAGTATGAGTTATATCCATCTGCCACAATTGGTTTGTCTGTAAACCTCGAGGATTTGCTCCTGCTACATGAGATGTACAATGTAAAGGAGCACAGACAGGACAGTTGCGGACAATTTGTCTAGCTTGTCTCCATGGGATGCCATGGTGTACATGAAGGCGGCAGGCATTTGTATGTAGAGTCTGGTGCTCTTCCTCAGCTGATTTAAATACTGGTGCTGCCAAGTGATCTGCTGCTTCGTTTCCTTGAACCATTGGCACGGGAAGTCGGCTGTGAGAACGGATGTGGGAGATGTATATAGGGAATGTTCTATTTCGGAGGAGATCTTGTAGTTTATGGAGCAGCTCCTGAATTATAGGATTATGGGCATTTAAAGAAGCAGTGACAATTCCAGGAAATAAACCAACTACATATGCAGAATCACTCACCACATTACATGGGCCAGATATATGGGATAGTAAATGTATCAGGGTGGCGAGTTCCACTTTTGGGCAGATTTATAATTTGTATGTACAGTAGTGGTCAACGAAGGACCTGTAATTCCACCCCTTCCTGATGAGGAGCCATCAATATAATACACTGGAGCATCAGGAATGGGATAGGAGCGGACAATGGTGGAAATTACAAAAGGTGTCCTTTTAGAAATTCCCAGGTTTTTCAAGCTGGGTAATGATAAGACATTTCTTCTGAAAAATCTGCGAAAGCTCTCTGAGGATTTCACTGAGTGGTAAAACAGGTTAAATTTCTTTTTTAGGGTCAGGTAGTACAATTACATGGGGATCATGTCCAAGTAATACTTGGGTTCTTGATCTTCCCTTAATTATAAGGTTAGCTATCATCTCAAGGTAAGGTGTAGCAGTACGATTCTGCTTGTTATGTAAGTAAACCCATTCTAACGGTCCAGATAATTGGGCTATAGCAGCAGTTGGAGACTCGGGAGTGTTGAAGACCAAGAACCATACCTTTTCTCCGGGATTAATTCTGGAGAGGTAAGATTTTTGAAGCCGATCCATGAAAAAATCTAATTCCTTCTGAGCTTTAGGAGTTAGCTGCCTTGGGCTATTTAAAGCAGGATCACCTTCAAGGGTGTGGAACAGGTTACTGAGCTCACAGTTAGGAATACCAAGGGGGGGGCGCACCCAGTTGATATCCCCCAGCAGTTTTTGAAAATCATTCAAGGTTTTGAGCCCTTTGTGACTAATGGAAATTTTTTGAGGACGCACTGTAGTGCAGTCAAGAGCATAGCCCAAATATTCATATGGAGGCTGCATCTGGATTTTTTTCCGGAGCTACTTGTAAGCCGGCCTCTGGTAAAACTGTCATTACATCATTATATAAATTCTGGAGATCTCTGGAATTATCACAAGCTAGCAGGATATCATCCATGTAGTGGATGATATATGCACCAGGAAATTTAGCACGAATGGGTCGCAAAACCTCATCAACAAAGTGTTGACACATTGTAGGTGAATTAGTCATTCCTTGGGGCAATACTGTCCACTGAAACCTACGTAAAGGACCTTTATGATTAATGGAAGGGACTGAAAATGCAAACCTTTTCCGATCATCTGGGTGGATAGGTATGCTGTAAAAGCAGTCTTTTAAATCTATGATAATTAGCGGCCAATCCTTAGGAATAGCTGCTGGAGAGGGGAGCCCAGGTTGTAGGGCTCCCATGGGGGACCATAGTAGAATTTACATTCCTTAAGTCAATCAGCAAATGCCATTTGCCTGATTTTTTCTGTATTACAAAAACAGGAGAATTCCATTCTGAAAACGTTTCCTCAATATGTCCTAATTTCAGCTGTTCTTCCACTAGATTTGTTAGCGCCTCTAACTTTTTGGTATTGAGGGGCCACTGTGGTGTCCATATAGGTTTGTCAGATTTCCACTGAATACGGATAGGTAGTGGGCGCTAACCACAGCGGCCCCAATTAAAAAAGGGTTACTCCCGGTGTTAGGCTTATTATGGAGAGCTGGAATTGGTGCTCGACGGGGAATTGGACGAGGTATGTGGATTACTGCCCCCCCACTGCTCCAGCATGTCTCGACCCCATAAAGTTAAAGGCATAGGGGCTATATACGGCTGGACCATGGCTACATTCCCTTCAGGGCCAATACACGGCAGCCACCTGGCACTCTGTCGGAGAAGAGAGGAGGAGATATTGCCTACCCCGCTCAGGCTATGGGACACTTTCTTTAGGGCCCAGTTAGAGGGCCAATACTTGGCGGAGATTATGGATATGTCTGCCCCTGTATCCAACATGCCTTTGAATTTCCTTTTATAAATTTCGATGGGTATAACCGGCCGCTTGGCCTGAGAAATTCTGGCAGTGTACCCAACTAGATAGTTAGCAGGTGGCTGGTGGGCTTGGTTCTGTGTGGCTGCATAACCAACAATGAAGTTGGCAGAATGGTTGGTACTGTTTAAGCCACCAGCTGTAGGGTGTTCGGACTGACTACACGGATCCTCAAAAAATAATAATAGTTTAGCAAGTGGTTCCCCTTTTTAAAAGTCCATTTAGTTGGCACAGATATTGACAGTATTATCTCTCCATGAGATTCAGGATCCAGAAGTCCGAAATGCACCATAATTCCCTTAAATTTCAGCCAATCGCTCCCTGAATTAAACCCATACTACCTGGGGAGCAGGTCCTTTTATCCCGGTTTTTAGCATGTAGGGGTCTTGACTTGGGTATATTGTGACAGTCTTAGGGCAGAGAATGTCGAGACTGCCACTGCCTGATGGGGTAGGCCAGAGAGCATTTATTGACTGTAATTCTGTGGATTCTGATTCGGAGGATACTGGGCAGGTGGAATGAAGGAGAGTGCCCCTGGATTCAGCTGGGCCTGGGGCTGGCCCCCACCCAGTTTCCCGCATTAGGGGAGGCATAGATGTTATTTGAGCCTGCGGAGCTTGTGGAACCTGGGAGGGGGTCCATGTAACATTTCCTCTAAAGGGATTATTAGAATGTTGCCCTGTATTGATAGTTTTAGAAGATGGGCAATCTTTACGGGTGTGTCCCTTCTTTCCGCAGCTAAAGCAGGTTATCTGTCCAGATGAAGCCTGAGGCTGACTTCGCCTCCAAGACCGACAGTCTCTGGCCCAATGTTTTCCTTTTCTGCACCTTGGGAATGGTCCAGGTGGGGCCCTCCGAGGGATGGAGCTGCGATTATTAGAATAGTTTCTCCGATTATTATTTATTCTTTGAAGTTTATTGTTTCTCCCCCTAGAGCTGTCTGACATTTCATCCCTCTCCTGATCCTCCTGCTGTATGGGATAAGCCTCTATATCATCCTTTGTTTTATGGGAGGTTAAACCGACATTTCTACAGGCCTTGAGATACCCCATGAGGTCATTCTTTTCCTTAATACCATATAGTAATGCTCGACATTTTTGATTAGCATTCTCATATGCTAAGTTTTGTTTTAGGATTTCTTGAGTGGTTGGGTCTTGAACCTGTCTTTGGATTGTTTCACATAATCTCCCAACAAAATCAAAGTATGGTTCATCACGACCCTGGTAAATTTTCGTATAGCTACCTAGAAATTCTGGGTCGGAACCTACTCTTTCCCACGCTTTTAATGCTATCTCCCGAACAAATTTTAAAATAGGTTTAGGTAATGTCGCTTGTTTTGCTTTCTTTTTCCATTCACCTTCACCTTTTAGCATGGCAAAAGTTATAGTATGGCCTGATTCCTTTTCTCTTAAAGTGTCAATATTCTGGTTAACCCCATCTGCATACCACATATGCCATTGCATGTACTGTGATTTGTTTAGACAAGTATGGGCTACCGTTTCAAAGTCTCCCAATACCCACTGATCATTTTCGCTCCAATCAGCTAAATATTTCAAAGTATAAGGACTTGATATTCCAAACCTGTCGCAAGCCTTCCTAAACGGGGTTATTGCCTCAATTTTTAAGTCTTCATGAATCGGTTTTACTTTATCTTTAGATTGGTCATGAGAAAGATTGCTGCGCTTTGCTCTTTGACTCGAGCTAATCTGTTCCTCCCCTTCTTCCTCATCAGAGCTTGTAGTATCTGGCAGAGGAACATCTACCCCATTGAGGGTATTAACTCTGGAGAGATTTTCAGCTTGGGAATTTGCCTCCTCTGGGTTTTCCTGTTCCTCCTCTAAGTTATCAGCCACATTAGAATTCTTTTTAGATTTTTTGCTGGGAATGTATACACCTTTTTCAAGTCTACAGTTTTGGGGGCATGATTGTGAATGGCTTTTAGTTGGTTCACGCCTCAGTATTGGGTATGCGCTAGGTCCTGATTGATAAGTTATGAAATCAAAAATCTCCCCTGCGTAACACATGCATTTCATGGTTTAAGTTTTCAAGTTTCCTATATATTTCTTCCTTTTTTTCTTTCAATCTTATGTGTAACTTCCAAACCTCCTCTTTCTGTCCATCTATTCTATCTCTCTGTCTGTCAATTTCTTCCTCTAAGATAGTGCTGATTTTATCGATTTCCTTCTTCTGCTCTTCAAACTTTACTTCAAATTTTAAATTCTGTTTAGTAATTTTACTTTCCTGTTCTTCTAATTTTTCTTTGAATTTTAAATCCTGTTCTTCTAATTTTTCTTTGAATTTTAAATCCTGTTCTTCTAATTTTTCCTTAAAATTTTTCCTCAAATTTTAAAATCTGGTTAATAATTTTACTTTCCTGTTCTTCTAATTTCTTTTCAAATTTTAAGCTCTGTTTAATAATTCTGTCCTCAAGCTTTAAGACCAGTCTACCTGTAGCTTTATGATCCTCACTTATTTCTTCAATCGCTGAGTAAACCTCGTCCCTTAAGTTTGCATTCAATTTATTACTTTCTTCCCTCTCTCTATTAAACATTGTCCTTACACAAAGGTACAGTTTAAAAATCGCAAGGACCCAGATGATTTGTGAAAAGATAGAGTAGTTCTCAGAAAGGAACTTTATAGACTGGGCTATGTATGGTTCTGAGCCAATAAAAGATACAATGTATCTATACCATGAGATATCCATCATTTTACTCACGGTTTGGAGGCAGATGATCTCTGTCCGATGATAATTAGACCAGACGATGTTCGTGGTGCCTACCCAGGGACGCCAAATGTCGGGGCGCCCCGGGCGGGTCCCCGACAGTGCCGGGAAGCGAAGTTCCCTTCTACCTCCGGGCCGGCGAGGAATGGATGGACACTCAGGAATTCGATGCGGTTTTAAAAGGCTTTTACTTATCACAGGTTCAGGCATACAAATCAGCAAAAGGAAAAACCCGATGCTTAGGATTCCAGGCTAGAACCCCAGCCACGTGTAGGCCAAGATGGCGACCACCACGTATAAAAAAACTTCCAAGGGGAATAAACGCTCACAAGGCGAGATCCCACCGGGAAGAAGACTGGGAGAGCTGGAACCGGCTAGTTTATCCACCCCCCTCCCCGCAACTCAGACCTTCCTCCCATTGTTATGGAAAGCAGGGAGGGTCCAATGCCCTCAGGTAATCCCTCCCTGCATCTCACCTAGGGCCTTTACTGTGCTAATGTTTTGAGCTCCGGAAGGCCTTTGAAATGTAGAGAAGGGGGGTTTCTGAGATGGCATGTCACTGTACTAAAGACCAACACCAATGCCAGTTAAATATTTCTCCAAGCCTTCACAAGTCTCCTCTACTTCATTGCAGTTTTATATTTTATCAGGGAGCCATGCTTGTTTGTTTGGAAGCAAACAGCATTTCTCTCTGGTCTAATTACTTAGGTGTCCTCACGTGGCCAGGCTAATATGCTGGTCAGATCTAGCTAGTCCCACGATGATTGTGATAGCATGGGAGAATATTTATACCAGCTAGTACAGCATACATGGTCGGATAAACTGCCACATTTAGACTACCCCCTTATCTACGGAGTGATTTGCGGGAGGCAATCCAGAGCAGATGCAGCGGCCCTTAGGAGTCCTGCAAC